>JAOYSI010004335.1:0-14389 GCA_025775065.1 Hiodon alosoides
CCCCCCCCCCCCCCCCCCCCCCCCCCCCCCCCCCCCCCCCCCCCCCCCCCCCCCCCCCCCCAGAAAAGAAAAAGCACAGACATGTGCGAAGTGCCATCTTGTGCTACAGACTCCCTTTTCCTGACCGGGATGAGTGGAATCTGCTCTGTTGAACATGTTAATTACAGATCATTATCTTCTCAAAATGAGGCTTGTAAAGTCCCAAAAGCATTACCCCTTAGGTTGAGCACAGTTACTCAAATGCACGGAGAATTTAATTAAACGGAAAGAGACTAAATTAAAAAAATCCCAACATAAAAAAGGAAATGGGGAAAAAACTGAAAACCGACGTCACTGCTGACAAGACATGCGTCATTAAGCATAAATTGTCTGCCGTGTCTCATTCGGGAACTACTCAATTGTTTAAGACGGAACCTCTCCCATGAGATACTCACGTCAAAGCTGATGTGTTTTTATAAAACGAGTTCTTTTGTTCTGGAATATTCATAGTGGTATGTTTTTATTCTTTTTTTATTCAAAAATTATAAGCATGTGAAAGGATTAACTCTAGTTCTGGTTTTAGACTTTTTATGTTCTTAAAAAGCTATAAAAAAAGAACAACCTACAATTTTTTTTAAATCAGACTATATTACGTACTTTAATAAGCATTAAAGTTTAGGAAAAATTCCAGTTGCTGTATAACCGTTTGACCCCCCCCCCCCCCCAAATAGAATAACAATCTAAATCACGACATATACAAAGGCTTTATGTGGCTGGGTGAGATTAAGTTACGTTATAAGGACGAGGTTTTGTTACCGTGACTGGCCACGCTGATTCCGAGGTGGGTGAGGTTTGTGGTCAGGTTTCCAGTACTGCTGGAAGTACTGAGGGTGGAGAAGGACGAGGTTTCCTCGGGATCCAGCGGTGTGGGCAGTGGCGGTGGAAACTGGATGTTGGTCAGGTCGGGTAAAGACCCACCAGTGTTGTGTGTAGCTGGGATCAGGGAGCTGTTCATCTCCTGGTCAGTTGATGGGAATATGCTAACAAATGAGCAGAAGGGAAAGCATTATCAAAGAGTCACATGGTTAAAAAAATAAAATAAAAATAAATACATTTTTAAAAAATCAGGTTACATGAACTGCTCAGAAGTGTTTGTTTTTTGTTTTTGTTGTTGTTGTTGCAAGAAACAAACCCTACACATATAGCCAAGGCAAGCTGAAGCAGCTAACCCAGCAAGGAAATTGTTCTTTACTTTGTGTATACTCTGATGCTCCAGAGAAAACCAGGAAAACCTGATTAGATAAAAGTCTAATTTAAAGACCCGTGGCAAGGTCTAAAATTTGAGAGGGATACAGTTTGACTAGAGTATAATTTTGCACGCATAATGTATGTGAAAAATTAAATACACATGCAAGTAGACATTTAGTCTGGACAAAATAGTATACCTAACTGTTTGTAACATTTTGGAGCTGTTCAAATAAAGTATAAATGAAGTTTGTGGGGGATACGTCTTAGAGATTGAAGTGAAAATGAATGTAGTGAACGGGGTATTGATATCAGGGTTTGCAAGCAAAATTCAAAACTCCAATATAGAGCTATTTTAGTTAAGCCATGTCAAAACATGAATCTCCATTGTCAGAGATATAAAAATAACACTTTTTCAAGGACTGCCGTCTTCATTTTCCAAAAAATAGGAAAATAATATAAGTGTGGCAGGCACCGTGTGGGAACAATTGAGCACGGACAAGCCTGGACAGATGTCTAGGTCCGATTTGAGGGTGGGACAACAGAACTGTCAGATGGAGGGCGATGATTTTCCATTAAGTGATGACTGAAAAATCTACGCTTGTAGTTTGTTTGCTGAAACACTATTTTTATATGTTATATTACAAGGGCTTTCCAACACACACTGCTCAGCTGACTGGAAATGTTCTGCAAAGCAGTTCCAACCCATTTTTTCGATAAGACTAAAATGTCAACGACGGACAGGAGCTTGAAATTTGTTTTTTGGAAGTGCACAGTAACAGCAACACACACAAAGGAAGATATGTTAAAGTAGGTTAGGTAGCATCTAGGAAACAACATTGTCTTAAATACATAAAACCCAGCCGTGGTGCACATTTTGCCAAGCGCTGCCAGGACTGGGGCGGGTTAAATCGGCAAGGCTCCTCTCCTCCATCATCCTCGCTCACACGCACCTCATCCCGGTTTCCCTGGCGCCCGCAGGCTGGGAGTACCGTTTAGAGGGGCGCGCTGTGTAGCCTACAACGCGGAAAAGAGCAAGCACCTCGAAGACCACCAGTTGTACTTTTTTTGTGGTGGTGGGAGTCATAGCGAAGAAAAATTCCAAATTAAAAATAAAAATAAAAATAAATAAATAAACAAACAAACAAACAAACAAACCCTAAAGCAACACAAGTTTCATAACTTGAGATCACAGGTATCGTGTTTTTATGGGAAAAATTCATCCAAGATCTTTTTAAGTGCCTCAACTAAAAATAGGTCACATTTAAGACCTTCCAAGGCCTTAAAATTTAAAAAACAAACTTTAACACTAAAGGATCCGTGGGAACCCTGCAAATGCTGGGCTAATTTGAATTAATACTTAACTGGCAGGCTCTTCGATAAGGGACAGGTTTTTGGTACGGCCATTTCCGAACTACTCACTTGATTCCTGGGACCTCACAGGACTTGGGCCTCGATGATGCATTCTAAAAGAACAGAATTCTACGTTCAGCAAAGAGAAGCCGTTCACAAAAGCAACACAGAATAAAACCATCATCTGCTCAATCCTATACCTTTTTGTTATCCCAAATCTGCTTCTGGATATCTTTTTCAGATTGGGACTCTTCTGTCCCTGGCACTGTGAGCAGAAGCACTGGAGTGGTGCAGGAGAGATATGGTAGTGTTGGATATCATTCAGGACCATTATACTTTTGTTTCACCAAGATACTGTTCCCTATACCTCAAAACATTTAAAAAAAAAAACGAAGATCAAACTGTGTTCAAGTTTAGTTTTACCAAAATATATAGCACCGTTTTCAAAATTTACTTTCATAAGTCAGTAAAGCCATTTTTTCCTTGTTTTCACGTTCAGAAGACACATCTTCATTAAAACGCTGCCACCGAAAACCAGATCTTTTGGCGATTTGAAGGCTTTTCAAACACTGTACCGAAACATTTTTGCCAGCTAGATTCTCTAAATACACACGATTAGGTTGAGATTTTTCACCCACAAACTAATCATCCAACGCCACCACAACTCGTTTTGAACCATTGCTTTAATATCCCAGAACGACACCAACAAACAGAAACTGTAACTCTTTTATACGAAGCCTACCCTCACTCCACATGTGCCACATGGAATCCTGCCAATAAACCACGATACAATCCATCCACTACACGACTCACACAACCAGCACTCATATTACCTCGTTTTGGGTTTAGATCTTGTGATCGTCCAGTGAACGTATCCTGGTTTGGGGGGTTCATGGCACTCTGATGCAAAGCCGAGTCAGAATTAGTCCTACAGATGAAGAAGATTTATGCATACACACAAGCACATACATGCAAGTATTGTTGAAATTCAACAGTTATCAAGAGACAACTATGCTCGTCATGACAAGGTTTCAGGCCCATCCGTCAGCAAGTGCTGAAAATCAAGATCCTGGACACAAGATGTTCCAAGGTCACGGTCTTACCTTCTCCAGCTTGTGTCAGGCGGAGGTGACAGATACACTGAACCATATGGACAGCTTTCGATGTGAAACGAAGTTAAGGGAAAAAACATGGAAATCCTACTTCAGAACCCTTGGTTTGTAAAAGTACATATTTGATAAAAAAATACCAGGTGAAAATTACCTACAATATTGACAGAACACAAATAGCTGTGCCAATGTTGCGGAAAAAAATGGCAGTCAGTACGAGCATATGTTGAAGCAAGGACTAAGAAGGTACTGTGTATGAAAACCCAAAACAACAGGTAAAACTGGAGTTGGCTGTTGTCCTAAAAGCTAAAAACTAATTTAGGGAAGTCGTTGTTTTGCAAATGCAGCTAGCTGCCAACTGGGCCGTAGCAGACCACACCAGATCTACACAAAAGATACGGGCCAAACAATAGCATCTAAAAAATCTGAGAGTCTTACCCTAACATTTAAGCGTTGCATAAGCGTGATAATCTACTCCGAGTCGAGTGGTTATTGGAAAATAAACAACCGGACTTTGTCCTAGGGCTGCATAACGCCCTCCCATCGCGGTTAATTTCCCTATAACCACACAACTTGTTGCAGATTATCACTTACTCATTACTGGAATCGCTTCACCTCCCAATTTCCAGCCATGTCCACCCCACCACAGCCTCAGGCTGCATCAACCATGTTCAGATTGAAATGATTGGAGTCAATGTATTCAATGCTTTCCATGTGATAAACGGCCCCCTGAGCGTGGTTGGAGATGTTTGACAATATTAATGACAGGACAGGCCTGCCTTGCAGCTCGCATCCTTTGCATAAGAGACTGGTGGTGAGGAGATGGAGCTAGCCATAAATATTGATAGCCTGAGCGTGGTATAGATAACCACGACAATGGTGGGGAGAAAAAACATTAAATATTTAGGCAAAGCTCTAACACACTGAGATAGAGGTCAGAACTAGAGAGACGAGGCCTGCTATGGTGCCATGTGTGATGTGTGATCCATCTGCAGGCAGGAAGGGGCTCTAGAACTGCCCATGTGTACAGTCCCATGGTTACAGAGCCTCAGAGAGTGTGTACAAGGGCCTCGGAAAATGCTCGTAACTTCGAAGAGCATTGTGGCTAGCACTCTCTGACGTCTTCCCTTTGTGCACATTGTTTTTCCATTTAATTAAATTCCTTTATTATTTATAAAGTGAGTTTCTCAGTTTACGATTCCGTAGTACAAAAAAAATGGGCTTTTCATTTATGCATTTGTAAAGGGGAACACCTGAAATCAAATAGAATCTGTTTGACTGGCTAAACCATAAAGTCAACAATGAATGGGCAGTTTATGGTTGTGTTTGGAAGCAGTGAATGTTTTAGAAATATTAATATTTTCATCAATGTCAATTAAAGTGTGCTAAATGAAAACCTTGCTTTCTTCTCAAGCAAACTAACCTGATCTGATAACAGTTAAAGAGGGTCTAACTATAGAAGACGGCAGTTAAAGTGTTGAGTAACTTATTTATGCTCTTGAGATGATGCCAGGAGGTCAGCTCTTGTTTTGAAAAAGTATTTATCCATTTACTCTTGCTTACGGCGACGCATTTCGACAGTGTTGCACAAGTGCTGTACCATATCACTAGAAGTGTTGGCACGGCATAGCACAAGCCAAGAGATGAAGATATGAAAAGGATATCTGGCGACCATGTTTGTCCACAGAAAGGGGTCGGCGGTGCGGAGAGGTAACGCGGTTCCGGTCGCGGTACACCCGGTCAACCAACCCATGGTGTCGGGTTGTTCGACTCGTATCCAAGCCAGCTGACTCAAAAGTCGTCTGTCAAGACCAACAATTTTTTGGTTTGAAGGCAACAAATACCAGAAACATTTTTAGCACTTCGCTGGCACATTACCATTAAAGACCGCATCTGAAGTGAGTCACTGACCTCGAGAGTTGATCAAATATCTGAACGCTCACCTGAAATGGTAGGTCAATGCTGCCATTTCCAATCTGATTGACATTGGGCAGGGATCCTCCATAATACTGGCCACGATTCTGTCCCAGCTGCAAATACTGCGTCTTCTGTAATTGCAACTGCAACTGTGCAAAGCAAATACACTATTGCAAATACACAGGCAAAGAAGTACTCGAGAGAACTAAGCCAAAAAAACACAAGTCATAAAAATAAGACATGACTTCATTGACATTTTCAATTCCTTTTCCCTAGAGCATGACAGGCTTTGAAAACAGTGAAGATTAGAACGATCATAAAGCACACAGAGAAAAACCACACAGCCAAACACCAGAGCATTTCGTACGGTGCTCAACATGCATACATTCGTACATATTTACTCTTTGACAGAGCTGGGCGACAAAATGGTCTCAGCTCTCCCTCAATGGCAGTTTTAACTAACCGTTTGTGCACACCTGCCCCTAACCAGGAATTGGTTAATTGGTCATTTAAAAGACTGTGCAGGAAGACAAACAATTAGCCTGCCAAGACTCATGCCCCCAGCTGAGGGAGAGAATAAAACTTCTTCTTTTTTAACTCTAGGGGGCGACGTCCCATTCTGTGCTCAATGAACTATGACACAACAGCTAGCATTTGTGGTATGAAAAGTTATTGCTTAGCGTTACTCCCTGCTCTAACGTATACAAATAAGCCTAGTCACAAGTCTCAGGGTGAAGCTTTGCTCACCATGAAAAGGCAAGTAATTTTCAGTCGCTCTCATTCCTCTGGCTTGTGCAGACACCCTGCTGACAGGCTATGCAAACTGACAGCCTCTCACATATGCGGGTTGTCTCACAAGTCCGGATATTCACTCATTCTTGCTATGCTCTGTCATTTGTTTACACTGGCATCTGAATCAATTTGCCTCGAAATGACAACGAAAACATGCACAATTAGCATGTGACTGTAGCATACAGATCATTTGTTTGAATTGTGTATATATGCTTATTAGAGGAAACCAATTGTTCAGTATTAGACCATTACTCAAAGAAAAAAAAACTGAATAAAACAGCCCATGTGGAGAGACGCTTTTATTGTTGTCTCTACAGATCAAAGCAACGCCATGTGTTACGATAACGGTAGCCAACTTGACATTAATCCAGTATTTTCATAGGCGAATGTTATGAGACTGGTAGGCAAGATGACGGAGAAACAAAAACCAGCAGCAGTTGCAATGCTTAAGGGCCAGGATTGCCACTGCCCAACCTGCACTAGTATTTTGAAAGCAACAGCATACCCAGTTACTTACATTATAAACCAAGTACTGTACAAACACAAAATAATTTTCTGGGGGGCACGGCCTTTGACATCCTTCCTCGTGGGGTGTCCAATCCTGGTCAACAGTGCCAGCAGGTGTTCTCCCAACTACCTCCTCATTAAGGTATGATTTAGACCTGGGAACGCCAAGCCAAATTATTCATAAACTAAACAATAACAAAGGCAGGTGGAACCCAAACCCACAGACACTGCCATCCTTGAGGACCAGTTTTGGACACCCCTGTTTGTACACATTAAATTTGAATGATGAGGCTTAGATCAATTTCGATTCAACAATTCTGGGCATTCAACTGGTATATACAATGCAGCAGATTGTGCATTAGTAATGTAATCAGTTAAATGTACCGTTTCTACACAAGCCTTTAATACTCCTATATACAACAATCAACAAATGCAAATTGGCTTTAACAAGCATCGTAACTTTACATAACTATCGCAGCGATTTTTATACCTGAACATAATAATTGCTGCATTATCATGAATGAGTAACGTTAAAATCCGAAAACAAAATGGATTCATAATACATGATAGAATACTAGTTAAACTAAATAGTAACTAGTTACACGCAGGTCGTAAAATACGACCCATTTAATACACATAAATATATAAATTCGTTGGTTACCCGAATCCAGCATCATTTGAGAATGTTATATTCCACTGGTCGACAGTCACTGGTCGTCAATCCTCGACTATTTTCCGCACTTGCACTTCACTGCAATCTCATCAAAACCCGCCCATTTTGAATACTGCAATTTCTTTCATGCAGGTAAAATGACCACCAATGTTTTGTCAGTTGGCTACCTATACAGTCATAGTTTAATCAAATCACACAAGTTACAGATAATAAAAAACGTTGTAAAGCATAAAGTTTATATATAGCCGGTCAATTCAACAATGTATCCGCAAGAAAACGTTAGCCAATTAGCGTGCTAGGATTCGTCGGCAACCGGCACGACTATGACACCTGAATACACAGACTGCGCACTCCTGTAAACATTTATATTTCACAATCGTGCACTGCAACGTAGGTGTTCGACCAACATGTTATCCCTCAACGCTACAGTATAGTGACATGCTATGCAACGCTATAGTCCGAGCTATGCAATACAGTCGCATAATATGAATTGTGACCAACTACAATTAGAAAAATAACAATAACACTTAGCTAGGCAGTTGGTAACAGCAGACAATAGCCAAACACGCCAAAATTTATGGACATCACTTGTAAAGTATCAATGCGCCAGTAGCTCCTCTCTGCACGAGCCTACTAAGCAATTCACCAGTCGAGGGTGTTTGTTATTGTTCAGGTACCTCCCCTGTATCAAGTACTAGTTCCGCTAAGCTGTACCTACCTAGCAAGGCTCACTTTGACTGATCTGCCTAACTAGGTAATTAGTGGGCACACCGAATCTTACCCGTGCTGCTCTTGTAATACTGAGGTCCTTCATCACTTCTTCGAACGCGGCAGTTTCCTCCGCTTGCTTCTGGTTATGTAAAGCGATTTTCTCGCTGAATTTTCGCGGATTGTTAGAGGTCGCCATCTTCCAACTTCTCCTTTTCCCCCCTTTCCCTCAATGAGACGTAGCGTGCCCACGTTGCTGCGATTGGGCTTCGTCATTCGTCCTCCAGAACTAGAATTTCATATTCGCATAAACATTTTCAGGAATTACGGGTTTGATATAAGATTAAACAAAATACGGAAAACAGTCTCTTTTTCCTAGTAAACTAAAATATGCAGATAATTATTAATAATGGATTTTGCACCAAGTCAAAAAAACAACAACAGTGGATAGGTCCAAGGCACTTTACGGACTGCACATCGCACTGCAATTTAAGCACCCTTTCAAGTATACACTCTAGAGATTTTCTCTCAGAACCGATCTATTTACTTTTTGACTGGTAAGGGCCTCTGACTGTTTGGAATTAGAAATGGCTAGGCTTTTAATTTTTGCTTTCTGGTCTTGTGTTCTTTCTGAAATTGATGAGGTTACATTTGAACACACTGGCAAAACAGAGTTCAGGGGGTTTATAGTGACTATAATAGTAATGTCTCTCTAAAGAAACTTCAGCTGGTGTGGTGAAGCTGAATACATGACTTTTTGGAGTTGAGAAGTGTGATAAACGTTTTCTAAGAGTAAGCAAAATGTGCAAGCAAAAAATAACTTCTTTATTAAAAGGATTTAACAAGATGTTACTTTTCAGTCTTTGTTTTAACAATGTCCTTAGCCCACCCCAAGAGACTGTTCAAAATATCATCAGTCTGCACTGATGTAGAACACTCCCGTTTTTCATATATACTCAGTTCTATCCTTTCTTTAACAGTAAACCTGTCTGAACAACACCCTTCTTACAACAAACTTCGAGAGGTTGAGGGTGGCCACTGGTTTTTCAACTTCCATCCATCCATTTTCGAAACCGCTTATCCTGGTGAGGGTCGCGGGGGCACCGGAGTGAATGCCAGGACGGCAGGCATTCACCCAGGACGGGACGCCAGTCCATCGCTGGGCGACACACACACACACACACACACAGCAATTTAGCATGGCCAATGAACCAAACCCACAAGTTTTTAGACCGTGGGAATACTCTGTAATAAAAAAAGGTTTAGAATAGATCAAAACATCCTTTTAAAAAATCTGTTTAACAATGAAATCCTTCAGAATAACAAGAATATTTGAGAGCTTATAGTCAAAGTGTGTTGAATGTAAATATTTTTACAACATACCAGAAATGATTAACAGAATAAGACAAATGCATTAATTTATTTCAGTTTTATTTAAAACCACAAAAAAAGTTCTGTTGGGCAGGCTTGATGGAAGCATATCCATATTATCTCCAAGAAAACAATAATTCATAAAGAGAAACTGAGTTAAGACTCAGAAGAGGAATAGAAAAGTACATTCATTATGTTAACACAGTTACACTTTTTAGGGTCTTTTTGTTACAAAGGCTGTTTCTATATTAATAGAAATAACAATGGCCAAATTGCTTTAATGCTCACTCTTTGGAAAGAAAGTGATACGAAGGTAGCAATGGAAGGTTTCAAGAGACACGCCAGTAACACTGCAGTGAGATTCCAAGATGTAAAAAGTTTTGCGTAGCGCGTAAATACAAACAGACGGATGGAAGCCGGAGAAGTTGTACCATTAAAATAAGTGTAAAAACTAATTAATTTAAATTGTTTTGGAGTTTACAACACTCCTACAGTTAAAGCAGAAACATTAAAGCTTTCACCTCGGATGGTGCACTATCCAGCACAAGAGAGGAAACGGTGTGTCACACTTTTTGGAAGCACCATGGTAATGGTTAAGTAACGCAGAGGTGGACTGCTTAGAAGCCTATTTGATAGTTTACAGGTTGTTCATAAGGTTGAAATGATTTCATCCAAAGTATACACTTATCCTTAAAACATGTCATTGTTTTAATGTCATTACAATTCAAATTTAAAAAAGTAAATTTTTCATTTAGTTTCACCAAGACACAGCCAAGAATTAAGGACAAACCACTTCTTGACTTCTAATCTGAGATCACAGATGATTTGAACCATTTTTTTAAATGTAAACGGTCATTAATCTACTAACGTGCAACCGCCCTATTGTTCAAGATTAATGATAGGCAGAATAACCAATGACTGAGTAGTATGTGCTTTACATTTTTCTAAAAAGTCAAATCATATCAAGATTGATAAATAGAAAAATGTGCTTACGAAAGTAGCAATGACCGTACTGCTAAAACCCAAGTGTCTCGATTGTTTAAGGAACACAAACTGTATAGAGCCCTGATAAAAGTGGCATGGTACATTCAGTATAGCAGCAAATTATGTCAACTAGTTGTTTAGCGACTGAGCAATTTCTTTTCCTTTTGTTTTTAAAGAGTGTGTTAGAGTCAACATCTTCACATGCAAACTACCTCCTTTGTATTGTAAGTTGGGGCAAATCCTGAGCTGACTTCCTTCATATTTTGTTCAGTTAAACATGACATTTCGACAGAATAACAATAACGCCCATATACAGGGTTTAGATTCAATCTGAACAACTGATTTCAGCAGTAAAATTAACAAAAACAATATCAATAATAGTTAGAATCTTATCTACGAATACAAACTACAGTGAATATATCAGATTCCACTTATAATGCACTTCATGTCATGACAGAAATCTGCAGTGTGCTTCAGTTTAAAAAAAAACAAAAAACAAAAAGACCATCAAACAGGAACACACATACTTCAATTAAACACCATTACCCAGAGAAATGGGTTGTCTTTTCTAAACCAACATGTGGAAGTCCCAGGTTGTGCTCTGAAACAAAATACTACACTTTGCACTACACAAAATCATTTCTGCAGAGCTGGTCTGTTCATACCCAAGAGGGACAATGAAGTATTTCTGGCAGAAAACGCTGTTCTTAAATTTGCTTAGGGCAGAGAAACTAAAATGCTGACAGCTGCTTTCTGTATAGGATTGACTGAAACCACAACAAAAGAAACTGTCTTGAAACTGATATATTTCCGGGCCTGCCCTCCTCATGGCTCGATTTAAACTTCTCAAGCTCTTACCACAGTTGCAGCTAATGTCTCAGAGATGACATACAACTACAATATCTTCCACCTTCCCAGCTTGAACAAAAATACAGTACTAATTACATAATACATTCAGGAATTCATTCTATTAGAACATATCAAGAGCATCCATCATTTCTGAAGAACAAAAGTCTGAAAATACTAAAGAACTAAAATGATTGGCAGTTGGTAAATATACTTCAGGCCATATTCTGGCAGAATATGGAATACTAACAACTTTGCGTATGTTGACAGGCATCTTTGTTGTTACCAAATCATTTTGATGAGAAAAAACCTGGAAGTTAACACTAATTAATTGCTGCAATTAGTTACTTTAAATTAATGACTTTGTACAAAACAATGTAAGCAAATAAGTGAACACATTTCTTGTTGGAAATCCCTTTCACATATGAAATGCAAACTAAGCCTGACATTTCAAACAAACTTTTGACTGGAATAAAAACTTTGATCTGCCTCTTAGTTCAAGAAGGTCTGACTTGCTACATTTTTCCATTTCTGGAGATATAAATTGCAAAAAAATGTAAAACAGTCAAACAGGATAGCCCCTATCTAAACCCAGGGCGTATAACCATCATTCCACTGAATAAATAAATTAAGCAGCGCTTCAGTTTTGAGGGCATCTTCCCCATTAACATGACCATACGCAATCTTCATGTTAGTCACCTTATAACGATTAACACTCTGTCCTCAGAGGGGTTAGCGCTGGGTTACGGTCTGTGGAAGGATGACGGGTATACATGCAATTCCTGCAAAGGACTCTGGGAAATGCAAATCTCGCTCCCATTCATCGGTCTCTGTGTTGTAGACCTGCACAATGCTGGTGACGTTGTTTAGGTGCCAATTGTAGCCACCTACAATGTAGATCTTTCTATCCAACAGGCAGCAGCCAGCTTCTGACTGCCCTGCTCTCATTGGACTCACTGTTGTCCACTGGTCTGTCTCTGGGATGTAATACTCCACTGCTAAAACGTCAAAGCAGCGATCCACATGATCCATCCTACCCCCAAGGGCATAAATGCGGCCCCTGGCACTGATCATAGCGTGCAGCACCCGCGGCTCGTTCATGGGGGACTTGAACTCCCATTGATTAATGTAGGGATCATAGCAGTGCAAGGTCTTCTTATCTTCTACTGAGACCCCGTATCCCCCGGAAATGTACAGCTTGTCCCCACACGTAGTGCCCGCGTGGCCCCAGATCCTGCGCTTCAGAGAGTCCACATAAGTCCACTCATTTTTCTTAGGACAGTAGCACTCCACAGATGACAAGCTGCCGGAACGATTGCGCCCCCCGGTGGCATAAAGTTGTCCTTGCAGCACATTGAGTTGGAACTGAATGCGACACTCCTGCATGGGCTGGATGCGCAGCCACTGGCTCAGATGTGGGTCGTAGCGGAAGCAAATGTCCACTGCGCCTTCGCCACTGCGGTACTGCAGATGTTGACCACCCACCACATACACAAAGTTGTCCAGCACCGAGACGCAGGCATGGCTGCAGCCCGTTTCCATCTCTGTTAGCTCTTTGAACTGCCGTGCAGTGATGTCAGGGAGGTAGTACACCTTGCTGCTCACTGTACGGTCATTATCAGTGTACGGTGTCCCGCCAAAAGTGATGAGTGAAACAACATCTGAGCGGATGACAGTTCTGGGCGACTGCATCTCGTGCTGCCGGAAAGGGAGGATCTGGTAGTTAAAGGCCTCCAGTAGGTATTGCCTGCACAAAACATCCTCTACCATGATGTCCACAGTCTGCACGCTGTCTACCAGCTCAGAGGATCGCATGAGCGGAAATCGCACATGGCAAAGCACTTCATTGGCTCCAGCTCGGCGTGCCTCGTCATATTGCAACCAGCGGATGGCGGCATGGAACAAGTCAATCTCGCTGCAGTTCTTCAGCTTGTTGCTCTGCAAGAAGAAGATCAGCCGCTCCATGGGGATGTGCAAGAAGTCATCTTCCTCGGCAATCTGCAGGAAGTGGCGGAAAGTGAAAATGTCGACTGACTCCTTGAGGGAGGACAAGCTGAAGGTGGTGGCCATCTGGCCAATGTTCAGGCAGGTCTCAACACTCATGGCTGACTTCAGGAACTCCTCACAGAGCTCAACCACCGGCACCATCTGCAGGAAAACGGCTGCCCCCAGTACATCCTGGATACAGTCGAGATCCAGCGTGACCTCTGCACTGTATGCAAAATCGATGATGTGCTTAAGCCCTCGGGCGGACAAACCCTTCAGCTCGATTGTATCTTGACTGGCCTCCCGCATGCCCCCGGTGAACATGGCTCTGCAAAGGAAAATGTACGTCAAACACATCTTGTTTAATGAGCAAATATATCACATACCTAATTGAACTGCTTAGCAAGTTCAAAGTATATTTTAATCTTTAGTTTGTACACTTAAAAAAAATATATTCATCTTCATGAGTGTGCTCTATGGAATAGGACATTGTTCTAAAACTGAAAAAAACATTATTTTACTCTCAGATAATTATCATTATTTTTATTATGAATTTGGTGTTACCTCCATAATGTTGTCGCGTCCTATGTTCAGCACTCTGGCTTAATTTTCCCCTTCCCTAGTCTCTCCCTTTTTAATCTCACTTCCTCTACTAGCCATATTCGGCCTGACTTCCTTTCGATCCCCCCTGGCTGACCACCTCACCTGAAGTAGTCACTACAGGAAGCGAGCACTGCCTTATGGACCTGGAAACGCTCCTCGTTGATGGCTAGCACCACGTCCAGCAGTTGCCCTTGAGCGCGCAGGACAGACAGACCCTGCAAGAGGGTGGCACTATGGCTGGGGGCCGAAAACGTGCAGCGCAGGGTGCTATTCTTGTTAGCCATGCTGAAAGAAAAATAATGACTGCATGAGTTAT
>JAOYSI010004336.1:0-14388 GCA_025775065.1 Hiodon alosoides
CCGCCCCCCCCCCCCCCGGCCCCGCCCCCCCCCCGGGCGCCCCCCCCCCTGTCCATATGTGTTCCTGTGAGTGTCGGCAGCCTTTAGCTTTCGCTCTCAGTTCTGTATTCCTGCACTGAGGGGAATGTGCTTCCTCCGGTCACCCCTCTCTTCGTTAACATATACCTCACCTTCTGCCTTAGTTCTGATTTGTTACAATGATTGTAAATTAGTAGGAAACAACAGACTTCTCCAAATCATTTGTTTCTGAAAACCGATAATGATAGGGAGAATACTAAAAATATATAAAATGGTTTTCCTTTTATTTTTGTACGTATGTGCTGTGCACAGCAGTCTACTGTATTCCTGAAATAACAATAAAAGTTTGTTTTTTATCGGTTGTTGTTGGTATGATTATTTTCTCTCAGTCTTTTGTGATGATAACAACAGATAAGTGTACTTAGCAGTGTGGGTTCAGTACCATGGGGCGAGGCAGCCTTTCAAGCTAAATAATTTAACCAGAACGTATTATTCTAGGGAAAATTCAGCGGTTCGGTTTTTTGTAACATTTGATAAGCATATGTCTAAAATTTTAACCTAGCAAAGTTTGAAAAAAGAACGCAATGTGAAGTTAATGTGATTGGTATCAATTGAATAAAATATCTAGGCCTCTACTGCTCATGGCGGTAAGTGAGAGCTTCCTTTCACTTGATAATTATAATAACAGATTTTCCATTCATTTCTTATACAGACATAAAATGAAAGGGACAGCACGCAAAGTTATCACATCAGTCGAAAACTGCCTAAAAAACTGAACAGCTTTTTGAACGTTTTGAAATAAAGCCGTTAATTTTTTTTCTTGTGAAAGTTAATATGCAGTTGGGTATATTTGAAGCTACGTCTCCCCCTTTCGGTGAATCTAAAGAAGCACACGCTGTTTAACGTTGTTCCTTTTAAGATTCTGGTGGTATTTTCTGTTCTATTTTTCCGCAATTTGAAACATTTTAAATTACAAAATATGTTTAAAAAAAAGGTTTTTAAAGAGGTCAAATTGGTATCAATAGGCCTATGTTTTATTTCGGTAAACAATTGCGGTTATATTTAAGACCGTTAAAAAGTTCCTTCTTTTTGAAGAATACATTTTAAAGAATATGTTTATTATTTTACGATTCGTCCAGTTATTTTATACATTAAACGTTTCTATGCAGTCTTTAGGAAAATAAAGTGCAAATTAACCTTGAGACACCTGAATTTAAAATAATGTCCAAGCACAACTATTTATACCTATTTAAAGCGGGGACATACCTATTATTACTATGTATAAAATGTAATGTATTATTGTGTATTATGCATAAAATATATATTTTAAATATAATTAAAATGTTATCTAAAAATGAACAAATATGTCTATTAAAGAACATGGCCCTACTTTACAACTTGTGTTCCTCCTTGTAGATTTTGTCTCTCACTACATCTTCATCTGCAGTGGACCCAGATCATCATCTTCATCTAGATCATTTTCGTATAACGCACAGGCTGCAATTATCGGGCATCTATTTGTGTAGTTAAGAGGCTCAAGAGGTTAAGTGGGGCGGAATGAGGGGGTGACGTCACTACGTTAATTGCTCTGTAAGAAAACCGCAGTGTGCGCGCGGAGTAATTATCTTCAAGGTAAACAGACAGCGGTGAAAAATGTCTCGGAACCTTGATGCCCTCCCTCCTTCCTTCCGTTCGTCCGGGATCTCCACATCTGCTTTGGGGGCGAGGGTGCTGTCAAAGATGTCAATAAGGAGTGGCACTCGCTTTAAATAGCCGCAAGCAAAACTTTGCACACATCAGACCGAGCTTGGTTTCTTGCGGGATACAATCAACAGCACATGTCTTAGCGTCTAACAAATCACCTGCACTTAGTTCAGACGAAAAAGGTAACGCATAAATACGCAGAGCTCTGTGTCAGGCCGAAAAATGCGCGTGTCTTTTTTTGCACTCTGTCTGGCTGCGCTTATAGGCCTTACCTTGGTGAAATGTTTCCCTAACCCATCCCCGCTGCTGGGATCCAATTGGGGGGACTTAAAAAGATACGTACACCTGCAGACATCTTCGGAGCGTAACAATTTTTACCTTGAGATCAGCCTGAGCGGTCAAGTTAGGAAAACTACCCGCCGAAGTTCATACAGTGAGTAATTTGTCTGTCCGTTGCGTGATTTAAAAATTAACATGCCTTTTATTTTTAAGTTCTGGCCACACCACAGTCAGTTTTGCACTGGTCTGATACAGTTGTTGGGTCCGGATGTATTTGTTATTTTCGTCTTGTATTTCCGTACAGGTGTAGTTTTGCTGAAAGCAGAAACTAGAGATCGCCTGGCGATTTTCGGCGTCAAAAGCAACCGCTACTTGTGCATGGACGGAGAGGGAAATCCGTTCACCTCTGTGAGTAACCTCTTTACTTACACATGTAGTCTGGGTGTTAAAATGTAGGCTATACCGATTTTACTGGTAGCGTACTGTCTGGGAAAAATACTATATATACGAAAATAACAAAGTCTCTCAAGCCGTAGGCACGGTTCGTCATCGTGTATCAATCTTTGTTCCAGATTGTGTGCATCAGAGAAAACTGTCTTTTCCATCACAAAATGTTGGAAAACCACCGCGACGTATACTACTCTTGCAAGAGCGGGCTTCTGCTGAACCTGGACGGAGCCAAACAAGCCTACGTTGCGGGTCGAAACCTGCCACCATCTTCTCTCTTTTTGTCGGAGATGAACACCGTGCCACTGGAGCGCCTTTTGCACAGAGAGAAGAGGAATCGGAAGGTGAACCCGTCGGACCCACTGAAAATACACAGTGAGCCAGGAGAGGGCTCGGACTCCATGCCCTACCAGGATCATGAAGTCGAGCTGGCTGGAGCCATCTCCAGGGAAACCATCATCTCTGCCTTCCACGACGACCCGCTGCAGGTGTTAAATTCCATTAATCCTGGCAGCCCCCGCTCGGACAAGGGTCGAGAAGACGAGGCCTAAAGGTCCAAAGAAAACAATGTACAGTTTTATAAGTTTATGTTATCAGAGAATCTCCAGGGAATGGCATACCAATCATTTTTACTTCAGTCTATCTGCATTGTTAATGGGTTATTTTTCTTGACAATATTCAAACTGACTCAGCACAGTCTTCCTGGCTGCCGTTTAAGAATATTTAATTTCTTAATGACGTAGGCTGTATGTAAACAACTAGATGATGTCATGGGAAACATCACGTAAATTCATGTTTAAAACGTTTGCAATAACTAGAAAATTGCTCACAAAACTTAAAGTATTTGATGACGCATTTTCAAACATAGAAGCGCTTGGCGTATCCATTACATTATGCCAAAGCTTATGTTGCTCTTTGAAACATTGAATAGCTAAGCAGGACACTGTGGGACCGAGTTTGACCTTCTCTAATTTCGGAAAGGTAGAGGTTAGTTTAGTGCTGGATAGAATAAAAATAATAACAAAGAATAACATTTTGGCTGACGTTTCTGTTGGTGGCACACACCAACAGAAACGCGCTTTTTCTTCAACCATTCAGGGCTGAGCGAAACGTATTCAGTCTCAGCGAAACGACTGAAGCATTAATCCTCCATACTTCTTTAAAGGGGCCTTGTAATGAAAACACAACTTCCAGTGTTTTTATGTGGTATTTGCACACCATAAGTGTTAAGCAAAAGTGAATTATATTGACAATCATGATTTCCATCCCTAAATGTTACACAAGTTTAAAAAGTTCAACACAAATTGCAGCTAGTTTTCGGTAGTTGAGAATTTGGTTCCGTCACCTGAGGATCTGCTTTTGATACACCAATTGACAGTCGTTCTTTTATTTGAATAGCCCTCCTCCCTCAAATTGACGTTATGTATTGTTTGCGCACACAGGAGAGAAAGGGCGTCTGGCAATTACTGGCAAGTCGCATACAGTTCAGTGTTTGACTGAGTGGCGGTTTTCGAAAAGGCCATCTTTGCGCCTGTTTGGTTGAATTTTGTTTAAGGTAGTGCTGGTGCGGTATAGTCCGACCCAGCGTGTGTTCGCTGCAAGTTTTTCCACCGGACTGCATCGAAAGTAATGCGAAATTCAAGGCTGGCTTTGCTAAAAGCTTGATCCTCCAACCTCGTGCGGTCCCATCGATATTGCATCTGTCCGCGAACAATTAAAAAGTAAGTGGCCAATTTCTATGAGTAAATGGAAGGTTAACGAGAGATATGTTGGATATTGTCACGTTATAAGGATATAGCAGCCAATGTAACCGAGTTAATAAAACGGATGTTTTGACTTGATTGACGTAAAGACATTCTAGCTAGCAAAGGAAATCTTGGGTGTCCAAAAAATGATAGATACAGAATTGATTGATTTCCCATTGTGTTACGGGGGGATGGGATCGGAGTTATTGTTGGTGTGTGGGATCCTTTCCCCCCCATTCTGAGTTTGACTCGAGCTTTAACATACGGTTGAGGCATTGTTAGCCATGTATGTTTCAGTGTATCGGTTACGGGGAAAAGAAGGATCCATTAGTCTGTCAGCCAACAAGGGCCGCAGTTACTACATATTAATCACCAACGCCACCACGCCCACACCGGCAGACTGACATTTCAACCACCGGTCATTCTTTCTCGAAGACCGAAAGTACAGTTTAGGATACTGTTAAAGTCCAGCTCCACCACAGAGTGTATGTTGAAATTGTCTGATTGCTGGAAATAATGCTTCTGATTGATATACTTTAAATACCCACCACTTAACTATAACAACTATATCACACTTTCAAGTTAAATACACACATTCAAATTGTTGTTAAAGGTGCTGGACACCACTAGCAAAAGACCAGAAGAAACAAAAATGTATTTATTTATTTAAATGTATTCAATTATTTATATTTATAATATTTATATGGATGCTTAATATCATAACTTTTTTTTTCTTAGGATTTTTAGAATGGAGTATATTTACCTAATAAATCAAATGTAAAATCAAATGTTGTGGTTTCAATAATTATTTTAAATAGAATTCAACCCACTTACTATACATAAGTCTGGACACTGTTTAGACTGCTGTTATTTGTATTGACCAAAGTAATTTCCTTCAGAAGGCTGCTGTCACATGTACCACCGTACTTTAACTTTGACCTCTTCATATCAATGTGCCAGTCATTTTGTGAGCGTCTTGCATGTTTTAATTTAGAATCATACTAGCGCATTACCAAGCTTTGGTTTTCATTGGCCTTTTGTCCGTTTCTAGCCATAGCTTTTTGTGTGTGGCTACTTTTTGTGATTATGGTATTTATAAGGCATTTGCCTGATTTCTGACACTAACAGATTTTTCCTCTATGTGAAGTTAGGAGAACCAGATCTGATCCTCCCTACCAAAAATGTCTTGAGAAAAGCCTAGATTTAAAGATGTCCCATAGCTTTGCTAATTTCGAAATATTTAATAAACATCAAAATATAAAAAATATTTATTTTGTGTATTTAATTCATTGTTTAACATCTCCTTGAAGGCTGACAAGTACGGGCTCATATTCTACAAAACACGCAAGGATTTAAAGCAGAGTGTGGCTTATCTTAATCCTGTGGCCTGATGAGATGAAGCAGCCTGTTTGAAAAATCCATTAAAAAGAAATGCATTGGAATTGTCTGACTACAGTCAGGTTTTCATTGGCCCGGTTTGACCAGGGTAAGGTCTGCAAGTTCGCACACAGACACTCTATTTTTGGAGCTAGCTGGCCTTCTGGCTCCATCGCGGCGCTACACGCGTTGCCGCCGTGTCCTCCAGCTGAATTCCGTGACACTACTGGCCCACCTCCCTCCGGTGAAATTGCCCAAATGCGTTCCGACAGTGCATTTGTATCCTGGAGCCCCAAGGCACGCCGGCCTTTTCCTGTTCCCATTGACCCGTTTGGTAAACAGAGATTTAAAAGTGGCAGGTGAGAGAGCGCGACAGACTGAGGCACCGAAACCCTCTGTGCTCCGTATTGCTGTGTTCCTGTTTCAAAAGCCATGTCAAATTCCCACCTGAAACTGGCTTTGTGCTTTTTGTAAGAAATGGTAGAATAAATTTGTGGTAAAAAGATGGTAATAATTCAATAAAATGTGAGAACGGAAACATCAGGCCTTCAACACATTAAGTGCTTGGAAACCAGTGAAGTGTATATATTTAAAATTAGTATTTTTAAAAACTAGCTTAGTGTAACTTTTGATGAAATCAAATGATGAAACGACATCAGTGTTGTGAAAGAATATGAATAAAGGTTTATTACATTAAAATGTCCACTTTTTCATAAATAGGTTAATAAATATTGACACATTTTGTTGAAAAAAAAAACAAACCAACAATAAACAAACATGCACACACATTTATGTGAAAGCTAATTTCATGCAATGTCTTGTGTTGATGAACCAAGACAGGCTATGAAAATTGCTATACTTAACTTGAAGTGCTCTGAAGTAACCTCGGGGAAGTGTAAACGCTTCCATGTACAGGTGTGGTTGTGTCAGAGCAAGCTACAGCATGTGAACTACTTTTGAACATTTTCTTTTGGATTTACATTCAGTGCCGTCAAACAGAGAAGCAACTCTTCCGGTCACAAAAAAAACTCTGGCTTTCGTGTCTAAAAAAAAATTCCATTCCAACAACTCCTTTCAACCAGGCATCGTTTCCTGTGCAATGCAGATAGGTGACAATCCATTGTCGCTCACGTTTTCCAGATGTCAGTAGAGGAAACAGGCCCCTATGCTGCGTCATGTTTGACAATCCTCTAACAAGGAACAGTGAAGGAGGATTGGAGAAGCAAAATAAAATGCTTAAAATACAATTCTTATTTAGAGGGGAAAAAAAATATATTACCAATCACCTGAAACAAAATATCAACAAATTTACCTAAGAACCGTTTTAACCTAATTTTTCAGCTGACTGCAATGACAACTTGCATCAATAAAATACCTTTTGGTATACATTACCATTATTTGATTAAGGTGTGAAACTTTAAGGGGCTTTTCGATATAACCAGTCCAGTCCCTCAGATGTGCGCAGTGTAAAGACCTTACAAAAGAGCTCCTCCACTATGCATCCTCTTTGGCGGCCTTCAGGTGGTCCTTCCTGTTGACGAAGATGCAGCGGATGGCAGCGGGTGCGAGCCCCATGCTGCCGCGATCCAGCACAACCAGAAACCGGCACATGCCGGTATTGGGGCAGGCCGAGAACAGTTGGGACGGCTTGGAGCTGCAGGGCACGGAGCAGCGCAGGTCCTCCACCAGGTACCGCACCGCCACACGCATGTAGGCGCCGTGGCTGACCACCAGCGCGTGGGCGCTCAGGCCACAGAGCCCGTCGTCGGGGAGACCGGTATAGGGCCCGTCTGCCTCGTCCGGCATCCCTGGTCCGTCCCAGCCGTGGTCCGCTACCATGCGCTGGAACATGCCCGCCAGGAAGTCCTTGATCCGCAGCTTCACCTGAGAGGGGCACACGGACTCGCTCAGAGAAAAGCCAGTGTACACACCTCACTGTAATACGCAAAAATGCAAGCACTTTTTAAACAATTAGATTATACGAACATTTACAGAGACGTTGGCGTTTTGGTATAATGGTGTCATCTAGTGTTGCTTTGTGGCATTGCACTTGAAATGGATCATACTCAAATTTCCTGATCAATTTGGAGATTTGGAGAATTGGAGAATTAAGAGTTTGGAGCCTACGAATAAACATGAACCGATGATAGACGATATTCCAATGTGGAAAAATGAACAGAGTTGAGTCAAGAAATGGTAGATCATCGTAGCTTGAGTGGATAAATGTCTTCTGTAGGGCAATGCAGACCAAGCAAACACTAGCCCTGTACACAGAACATTCCATTCTCCGTGGGAATGCCTAGGCAAAGGGCCAGCATCCCCCAGGCGACAACGCGGTGAGGCTGTGTGCTTAAACAGAGCTCGTGGCACAACCACAGGATGGCGGGCAGAGTCTGGGCTCACCTGCTCAGGCGTCTCTCCCTCGGGGGGAGTGAAGTCTGGGCACGACATGCCTGCGGCTCTGGCCATCTTTTTCATGTCCTCCACTGGCCTCCCTTCAGCAACCCCGAAACTCTTTGACAGGTCATCATCATCACCACCACCACCACCAGGTCGAGAGAGACGTCCATTAATAGACGGAAAAGTGCAAACAAACAAAGCGTCAGGGATAACGGGGAGGTGAGAATTACACATGGAGAAGATCGTGTCCACAGTGAAGGTGTCGGAGAGAAAGAGGCTGTTGCTCACCCTCTCTTTGAGCAAGGGGTCAGAGACTATTTCAGTGCCAGAGCAGTGCAGGTTGTTTCTCACGATAATGGAAGCCGTCTGAAACGCAACAGTTAAAGGCGGACCGTCACTGAGCTTGTGAAGACAGTATCCGGGTAGCCAGTTTGTGCTACAACCGATCTCCAGTTAATTAATTCACGGATCCATTCACAAATGCAACCTCCTCTGCACACAAGCAACACGTTTCAAGGAACCTCTCGGAAGACGATTGAATGATCATGTGTAAGTACACAAACTTAACATTTAGCACAAGAGAACTTCCATATGACGGTTCAAAACGGAGAAGGGGCGCTCCCAAGGGACCATGCTGTACTGTGCTGAATCACTTCCTCGATTATTCCAGGGTATAGATGGCCATAAAATGTGAACTTTGTGAGTTAGCACAGATCTGCCAGGAAAGAGTGTTGCAAGCGTCGTAGGCATATTTACAGAAATTCGGGAGTGACACTTCTTCCCATATCCCTGCAGACGTTACTCAGAATGTGTGTAAGGCCAATAGTTCAATCAGTAGGGGGATTAAATAATTCAACACATATTATGGCAGACCAAAACAGGAAACGAGGAGGTTCTAATTAAGATCTTAATCATCGTTGTTGCAAAATTATGCCTCACACCCCGTCACCTCCTCAGTTTCGTTTTTTTTCCATCCGTCAAAAGGTGCCAACACTGCAAACTTCCAGGAACCGTGTAAAAGTTAATTATAGTTTAAAAAACAAAAAAAACAATTGCGTTCGTTAAGAACTCGGGCTGCAGCAGACTGAGAGAAAAACCTCCACCTGCTGTCGCCCACCGAGGGTTTCGGTGGCGAAGCCTACCTGCCTGGCCCGCTGCAGGTCGCTCACGAACACGTTGGTGAACTTTAGGTGTCTGAGGTACCTCCCCGCAGCCTCAGCCTGCTGGATCCCCATCTCGGATAGTGGTGCATCAATTCCCTGTCCTGAGAAAAACGGCGCCCCCGTTAGCAAACCCTAATATTGTTCACCCACTCCCCCCCCACCTCCAAACTGATCGGCAAACTTAATGGTAATTCCCCTCTCATCTTCCCCTGATACTCATGGTTATTATCGATACCTTGTAGCAGCTTGTCTTTATTGTACTGGGTTTCACCACTGAAAAGCAGAAGAAAAACATGTTAGACACTAACTGTTAATATCCTAAATTAAAAAAGAAAGGCCTGGCTTTAAATAATAATGTAAATGTTATGTTAACGCATTACTATTTTTTTTTTAAATTGATTTCTTGTTCGATATCGAAGTGAAACGTAACCTAACCTTGAAAATTTTCAAAATAGAAATATTTTCTTAACACACCTGAAAATGAAAATTTTTTTTTTTTTTTTTTTTTTAAGCACTCCCCTGGTCTGACAGAATATAGGGCGCACAGCCCGCCTCAGTATCTGACCTTTATGAACATACTGAGGAAGCTAAAAGTAATGTGAGACCACCTAAACTGAACACCGCACCAGCGACTAGACACCGCACATTCAGGCGAACATGCGATTAGTTAACTAATACATATATATTTTTTTTAAACAAATAAAACAGCAGGTAATAAAACAACGTATTCACGGTTATTGGTGATTGACAATGAACGCTGAGCAATGAGTCTGAACAAAGCAGATCCTCATGTTAGCTTGAAATGGACTTGACTGCCCTCCCCCTCTCTAATGTTCGGTTTCTCGAGGAAACCCCACAACGTATCTTCCAGTTCGAATAGATAACATTACCCATACGACGTATCTAAGTGTGGACTACTTACTGTCGGACTATAGTTAAACCAAATGACAGCATTATTGTGCTCTGAGTATGAGGTAGATAGCGGACTGGAGTTCTTCACAGACCTCCCTTCTGCGCCACTTCGCTCGTCATATCACGTCAGCTTCTTCCGTATTTTTTGACGCCTTACAACGTTACCAGGACGAGTACGCTCTCAAATCCGATTGGCCGTCATTTTATAGTTGCGCGTTCTCATTGACCACAGTCTTACTTTGGCATAAATGTGTTTATTTAAGCGTTAAACGTAACGCTGTTATTTTAATGTATAGATATGATAAATGGTCACTTCTGGTAAACGTCTTAAGAATTAAACAAAAACTGTTCATACACATTCTATTAAACTACGCTGTGACGAATGGAATTATTTTAAAAATTCGATACTATCTACATTTGTGAAACTATCTCCGCATAGTTTAATCTCCTTGCGTATAGGTTTTTTTCTAAATTAACTGAGTGGGACGGCAGGTGGATTACTGCAGTTTAAAATTATAGGAATTAGAAATACCTTCACGGTTATCACTTTAGATTTCCAACAATATAGGTTACTTTAGATTAATCCTCTAAACAAATTAAGTGCCTTGGGAAAACGTTTTGGAAGTCAAAAAACCCACAACAGAATAAGTGTTCCTTTTTGCGTAATTTACGTTGGTTTGGAGCTCAGACCAGGACAATTACTGTCCGAATAGCAGCTCACAGGAGTATTACTTTGTTGTGGCGTCTTTCTCACCTTTCTCTTCAGCCAGCAGGGGCGCTATATGGCCAAATAACTGGCATCTTTAACGTGAGTGTTTCATGCTTGTCTGTCTGCCACTGTTGCCCATTTATCCTTCATTTGGGGTTTTTACTACTTCACCTTTTTGTGTTCCCTTCTGCCAGTACCTGACCAGCTGGGTGTGGGCATGGGACCACGGGTCATTGGAGAGGCTTGTTGGGGATGAGCAGCCGGTCAGCCTTCCGCTAGCCACGTGTATGTAGTGCTATGTATTGGGTGTATTGTTTGGGTTATTGCCGTTTCTTTTGTTAAGCGAATTAATTGACAGCTGGTAATTAGTGTGAGCTGACGATTAGCTTCTGCTGCAAATAGGGAGCTGTTGGGGCTTAAAAGGATAGAATAATGAGATAGAATAGAGCCAAATGGTCAAAAGTAGATTAGCGTGGCCGGGGTGAACCGGTGACGGCGCTCACTGGGGTCTGATTGGTTGTTCTTTACCTTTTCCCTTTGTGTATTTACTTTGGTTAGGGTTCAGTTCTGTAGTAGGTGTGGGGTTGAGCAAATGAGCGGCGTATTCGGTTCATTAGTAGACCGCATTAGGCAAGTTCACAAACGGTGTCATAGGATGCCATTGTTCAGTCATGGAGCGTTACATCACGAGCGCTTCCTCAGTTGGTTATCTTACGTATTTACACTCTGTACGGATTTGCATATTGGAGAGAAAAAATTTTGTGGGGCACACTGTTTAAAGCAGAGGTTTATTGAACAGAGGTTGTGCAACAGACATTATTGAGGTACATGATGTGGTTAAGAGTGGAGGGGAATAATCCACATTTTTCTTGGAACCTCTTGGGTGGGCAATGACGTCATACCTACGGCCAGGATACGTGGATTGGACTGACTACTACTTGTGCGCATGCAATGACGAAAGAGAATCGAGTCACCAAACCACACGTGTGGAGACATTTTAACACAATTCATCGACCCCAAAGACATAAAATATTTGAATTTAGTTTAGTTTAGACCAGCAGGTAAAATAAAATATAAAACATACACACTTGTTGACTTGAAACAACGTTGTATAGCGCGCTTATTCAGTCCCCACCAGTGTCCATTTAGCACCCATACTCTTCGCATAAATTGAATACCAGAAAGGTTTGATACAGAGACACTGATCATTGAAGTCCATGGGTTCTTCGTTTGATTTGTTTTTATCATTCCCCTCCACTGAGTCCAGACGGGGAGGGGGGGGGCTTTCATCCCTCAGTCCCCTCCACTGCAAGGGAAATTTCTCCTCAGAAACCAACTCTGTAACAGCAGAACCAACGTGGTGTCTGCTTTGCCTTGCACATTTCCTCTCCACCCCCCCCACCCCACCCGCTGGAAAAAAAATTGCTGTGTTGTGAGGTCTGGGGAGAAAATTTAGTCTTGTTTGTCCTTGTTTGTTTGAACCTGAGGTATATAAAATACCGCATCTGCAGAATGTGACAATGGAAAAGACAGGGAAGAAAGAGGAGAAACAAACTATCTGAGAAAACAGAGGAGCATTTCCAGTCGAATACTCACGTCATGTTCTTCCTTTACCACCTACTTCAGTATTCTGAATGTATCATTTTAAGCAGTATAATAATTATATTATTGTACAAATGTCTATAAAATAGCAGCACACTCAAGTGACATCACAACTATGTAATGTTATCTGTGAATAAGAATGAAACAAAATCATAGCTTTTTAGCAGCGGGGGGAAAAAATACAAATGGAGAACAAAAACAATTTAACTCGATACAAACACGGTCACATGATGTCATGACAAACTTTCTGTCTCTTTTGGCTTTGAAATACAGTTTCAAACCTCTGACCACCTCCAGGCCAATCCTCCCTCCTCTCATTAAACAAATAAAACACTTTTTTTTTTTTGTTAATAGCAAATTAACCTCGGAGTGACAGGAAAATTAAATTTCATATTTCAATTTCAGAACGTGAAGGGTCATCCTTATAATACAGTTAATGACAAGGGGGTTCATTTTATACGAGAATGGTTTTCTTGTTTAATGCGGAACCTCAGCCCCTTCATTCTATCCTCCCCTGAAGCACAGAACCTAAAGAACGCCCCCATTCTCTATAAATATAAGACAGAAGTCCCTTGATTAGGTCCAGAATCCTGCAGTTTGGGACGCCAGCTTGCACTGCGCCCTCTGCTGGTTCTACCGAGCGGACTTGGTCCAGTGCTTTTGTTCAGGGGATGAATCAAGACTCATGCTTATCAGACATCCGGATGCAGCAGGTCTGTTAATCCCCGCAGGGAGACCGCTCATTTGACCAAGAGACCACGTTAGGAGGTCCGCATGGTCTTGACACGAAATGACAGACAAAGGGCAAGAGCTCACTAAGTATGTAATTTTTCACATTGAACTGCTTAATCTATTTTTAGAGGAAAGAAAGTTTTCTCTCAAAACTTGTGCAAAAACTAAGAAAATAAAAGTTGCTGTATCCGTATCTGTACATGATCCGATTGATTTTTGCAACTAAGAAGACAAAATAAAATTCAAGTACAATTTTTTTTTTAATTTGAAGAAAAAAATAAAGAAAAATACAAAATCACATTTACGAACCTTTTTAACCTTTTAAAATTTGCATTTGTTTTTTTCATTATTAATTCTTATTTTAAATAACACATGAAATGGTCAGGTGTCTTTCGCTAGCGCGTTCTCTTTTTTGGAATGTTTTTCTGTTGGAATGTCCTCTACCTACACACTACTGCCATTGCAACACCTAATGTGGGAATCCAGCCCTACAAAACAATTACAAAAACAAAAGCCCTTACATAAGCCCATTAGAACATCCCTATTAACCCCTCATAATAGCCATTTCATTTGTCCCTTGGGGAGCGTGCCTTCAAAGTGCTTTGCTATTGAAACGAGTAACACGGTATCTACGGTGACGTTCACAAAACTCAGGGAGGGCATTCGAGACCAGGCAGGGAGCAAGTCCGACACAGAAGTTAAAGGTATCGTCTGATTGGCGGGAACCCCAGCCCTCCCCTCCACGCTCTAGCCCCCCCACTCTCCTTTTCCCTCAGCTCCACTCTCCCCTAAACTCACCCTGTCCAACCGACAGGTTCGAAATCAAACTCACTTCCTCCCTCACCTGCTACCACTGAACCACGACTTAATTCTCACTCTACTTTACACTAGCGCCCCCCCCCCCCCCACCTCCTGTGGGCCTCCTCCACCACGCCAGAGCACTCTCATGTCCTTTCACAACTGATAAACAAAATGAACCAAATGATAGAAGTAAAAAAAAAACAAAAAAAAACGCTATCTGTATAAAATATACACAGAAATATTTGCTTGGTTACTTGGAAACAAAGCAAAATTCGACCTCATTTTAGCACAAAGTACTCCTCTCCTCCACATCAGTGATGTGCAGAGGCCAATACCTGACATCTCTGTCCCTCTCGCTTACGGGCCAATGGCAGTTTTAGGCTATCCTCAGAATCCCTGTCCCATTGCCCAAGTTCCCCGGGCCCAAGCACTACCCGGTACAACGCACCTGCACATACGAGACACATACTGAAGCAGACGAAGGAAAACTCCAGTCAAT
>JAOYSI010004337.1:0-14387 GCA_025775065.1 Hiodon alosoides
TTTACCACACTCGTTAGAAGATTACAATTTCTTTCCTATATGAATTTTCTGGTGTGTTTTTAAGTTCCCAAATTGGCGGAATACCTTCCCACAGTCATCACAAAAATAAGGCTTTTCTCCTGTGTGAATTCGCATATGTACTTTAAAATTTTCGTGCCTACTGAAACTTTTACCACACTCATTACAATAGTATGGTTTCTCACCTGTGTGAATTCGCTGATGTATTTTAAGTCCACCTGGACCACTGAACCGCTTCCCACAATCAGAGCAACAATATGGCCTTTCCCCTGTGTGAATTTGCATATGCACCTTGAAACTTCGCTGCATACTAAAACTTTTTCCACACTCAGTGCAACAGTATGGTTTCTCACCTGTGTGAATTCGCTGATGTTTTTTAAGATCACCTCTATCACGAAAACACTTTCCACACTCAATGCAACTGTATGGTTTCTCACCTGTGTGAATTCGCTGATGTTTTTTGAGATCACCCATACCAGTGAAACACTTCCCACACTCGTTGCAAGAGTGAGGTTTCACACCTTTGTGAATTTGTTGATGCTTTCTAAGATTAGCTGTATTACCGAAACACTTCCCGCATTCATTGCAAGAGTATGGTTTCTCTCCTGTGTGAATGAGCATATGTTGTTTATACTTTCCCCTACTGCAAAAACTTTTCTCACACTCAATGCAAGAGTAGGGTTTATCTTTTGTGGGAATTCGCTGGTGAATTCTTACATTTTTTAAACTACTGAAAGCTTTTCCACACTCATTGCAGGAGTATGGTTTTTCTCCCGAGTGAGTAAGTTGATGTTGTTTAAGATAAGTTCTATGTAGGAAATTCTGTCCACAATCACTACAAGAGTAAGGTTTCTCTCCTGTGTGAATTCGCTGGTGATTTTTTAAATTGGACACATGATTGAAACACTTCCCACACTCATTGCAAGAGAACGGTTTCTCTCCTGTGTGAATTCGTTGGTGCACTTTTACATATTTAACACTACTGAAAAGCTTTCCACACTCATTGCATGAGTATGGTTTTTCTCCGGTGTGAGTAAGTTGATGTGTTTTAAGATACGTTTTACGACGGAAATGCTGTCCACACTCATTGCAAGAGTAAGGTTTTTCTCCTGTGTGAATTTGCTGATGTGTTTTAAGATCATATATCCTGCGATAACACTTTCCACACTCATTGCACAAGTATGGTTTTTCTCCTGTGTGAATTAGCTTATGTGTTTTAAGACCACTCATTCTAGTGAAACACTTTCCACACTCATTGCAGGAGTATGGTTTTTCTCCTGTATGAACTAGCTGATGTTTTTTACAAGCACTTGCAGTAACAAAACCCTTCCCACACTCATCGCAAGAGAATGGTTTCTCCCAAATGTTGATATGCTTGTGTTTCTGCACTTTGTCAGGCTTTTTAACTGTCTTCCAAGATTTTTGGCCTAATTCTGATTTATCTCCCTCACAATACTGCTTTCCCTTTTCTCTGTAAAATTGTATTTTATTCACCAGTTCTTGTTCCTGTGGCTCTTGACACAGCTGAACACTCGAGCTACAAGTAATAAGTTGATGTGAAAACCTCTTTCCAGGAGTTTGGTATTTACTCTGGTCCACAATATTCATGTCGATCTCCTGACACACTGTGTTGTCTTTATGTTCAATCGTTTCTTCCACAAATTCGTCCTGTTTAAAGACGCAACACTGCTCTGACATTGTATGATTCAGTCCAGTTGTCTCCGTTTTTACACCAGTGAAACTGTCCAGCTCATTAGGCTCACTCTTCACTTGGTCAGGGTTGATAGTAAATCCAGTGTCCTCTTCTGCCTTGAGACACATGTCAGCTCCACACTGCGCTGTGTTCTCTCTCTCCCTTTTACAGACATGGTTGTCGAAGGCCTCTGGAAAAGAGCTGGTCCACTCCGCACCTTCTGTTTTTATTTCTTCAGATTTCAAAGTGGGTAAAAAACTCGGCTCTGTAGATTCCATCGTAAAAGCACAGAAAACTCATTAGAGTGCTTTTATAGGGAGGAAAAAATGTCTGCAAAACTTCTGTAATGTTTGTGACTTTATCTATAAGATAACCTTCCCCCAGTTGTGTAGATGAGATGTGTAAAAGTAACAGTTAATCGCTCAGTGTGCGGAGCTCCTGTGGACTGATGAGATTATTCTTGATGAGTTCCTCAGTCTGGGCTCAGAAGGCCTCAGAAGGCCCTTCCCACCATGTCTGGAGTGACAGGATCCAGAGCTGGTAGAGGGAAAAGACAGACCAAAAGTGAGTGACTGTACACTGACTTGTACACCGACTTGTACTTGTACACTGACGTAGGAAATTGCAGAAATATATATATATATACACATATACACACATACAGATAGATAGATATTATTCTTAAACATTGTTTAAAAAGACTATGAGCATTTTGGACAAAAACAATGGCCAATGGCGTTGATTAAATTGAGCCTGTCAATGGGTATTATTTTCAAATATTTAAATTGACATCTAATATTTTTTGTACAGGAGTAAGTCAGCTTTGATTTAATAGTAGTTGCATTACTTTAAAATATTAAAAAAAAAAAAAAGCTGGCTCAACACAGCCTACTTACTATTAATTCTTTTTTGCCATCAGCATGGCGGCTATCGCGAAGGACAAAAAAATCATGTGATTGTGATGCGGTTTATGCAGCTTTGTCTTAGTACTTACGTTTTCGTTATAGAATTACATATAAATAAATGTTTTTGCCAATTGCCTTCAAAATGCCAAAAATATATTATATATAATATTTTGTCAGACACAGGTGCAAACACGTAGAAACTGTATACACAAAATATGTAGCGTTACCCTTAAAACAACCTATCGTCTAAATACAGATAGCACATTAATTCACAGATAGCACAGAGGGGAAATTATCTGCGCAATTACAGACCGAAGAAAATTTAGGTCAGTCCCAACGCCGCTTTTGCTCCTAAATACAGTGTATATTCCTCTCAAATGACTGTAGTTCTTCGGGTGAGCAGTTCCCAGTCTAGCCCCGGTAAAGACAGCACATCAGACTACTTAAAGAGAATGGAAATGTAGGGCTATCTAACCTCCTTGAACAAATATAAGAAACCGTAAGGCAAAAGGACATATAAATAAACGTGGGTCAGACTCTAAATGGCGGAGGGATCCACTCGTTTGTATACGAGTGACGGGGTCGTCACTCACCTCATAGCAGCCGCGTGAATCTTTTCCGAATAAGAGTTCGAATTCCGTTAAACATTGAATTTCAAAATAAACGTCCCATAGAAAACGACAACAAACGGTTTTATTTAATACTTCCAGAATAATATAGATATAGCTAGAATAATAGAAAATTTTACATAATTACATAAAATAATTAAAGAAGATTAAAAAAAAAAGAATATTGACACCACTCAAATGCATTCAATTACAATGAAAGGAAAAACCAAGCTCCAACACTTGTTGATTGCAGGTTCAGTAATGCTTTCTTTTTAAATCTATTTTAGAATTGTAATTAAATTGTAATTAGATGTTACAATTTTATTATTATTGTGCTCACTCACGTTGAGCACAATAAGTGTAATCACTAGAAGAGCTAATTACATAAAACCGGAAAAACAACATGACCCATCAGAACTCGTCTCATTCTAACCTCATTGTGGTTTCAGTTTGAGTTTTCGGCTCTTGTCCTGAAATTACAAATTTGAGTGATTTAGGAAACTGTTTTGTGGGGTCCACTTGTGTGGGGACCTGCAGGGTCCTATTTATAGTACCTGTGAAAATCATAAGGACCACATTGCTACTACAGAGTGGCTCTGACTATGGACCTGAAGGCAGCGGGTAAGTTCCTGATTATTTTACGTCCCGCATGACAGTGTGATTACTGGATGTGCAAAACGAGAGTTTGCTTCTCACCCTGGAAACAATACTCTGCAGGACAGTTATACAATTGATGAAAAGATTTTCTGAATGTGTAAACAATACTGGTGTATATTAATTTATCAGTATTTCCCCAACATAGCTGGGTGAAGAACACAACCTGGATATGGGGCGTCTGTAGAATACCGGGTGGTTCACGGGGGGATGGTCTATATGCGAACACATTGATCAATGGCCATTGAAAAGGCAGTGTGCAACAAACGTCTCCTAACATGTAGCCAATCATATTACTTTATTACACTGTAATACATTAATGCAGGTTAAAGAGATTACAGTAAAATCGTGCTGACCTGTAAACACAACCTCAAAGGAGGAAAATATATACATTAAATTATTCTGACAAAAGCAGATAACTGCAGATATACATTCAAGAAAACTATCCATAGTTTAGGTCCAATACATTAACTGAAAATAGATTTGTATTTGCAAACATCCACAAATTGTTTTTATTTTTACACCAAGCACGAAAACAATTAAATCCATGACGAAAAGCTTATGATTCACACAGAATCTGTCCTTCATAGCAGTCTCTTTCTTATGTCACAATACACTGTAACTGCTCCAGGACTCACTGTAAGACTAAAGATTCTCTCCTCATGTGCCCATGAATATGGTGAGTTCTCTGTTTAGGTTTAAGTAAACTTAAGATTGCACAATCTTTTTCACACAAGTCTCTTTCTCAAGTGAATCCACTGGTGCTTTCATTTATTTCATAAATTCTACTTTGAGAATTTGCGAGTGTTCCCAAAATTGAGAACTTCAGCTGGGAAGCTTTCCCTGCCCACCAAACTTTACACACACAACAGAACATTAAGGTTTCTCTCCTGCATGAATTCGCTGGTGTTTTTTTAAATTCCCAAATTGACGGAAACCCTTCCCACAATCATTGCAAAAATACGGCTTTTGTCCTGTGTGAATTCGCATATGTACTTTAAAATTACCATGCCTACTGAAACTTTTACCACACTCACTACAATAGTATGGTTTCTCACCTGTGTGAATTCGCTGATGTATTTTAAGTCCACCTGGACCACTGAACCGCTTCCCACAATCAGAGCAACAATATGGCCTTTCCCCTGTGTGAATTTGCATATGCACCTTGAAACTTTGCTGCATACTAAAACTTTTTCCACACTCAGAGCAACTGTATGGTTTCTCACCTGTGTGAATTCGCTGATGTTTTTTAAGGTCACCTGTATCACGGAAACACTTTCCACACTCATTGCAACTGTATGGTTTCTCACCTGTGTGAATTCGCTGATGTTTTCTAAGATCACCCATACCAGTGAAACACTTCCCACACTCGTTGCATGAATACGGTTTCTCGCCTGTGTGAATTCGCTCATGTTTTTTAAGATCACCTGCATTACGGAAACACTTTCCACACTCGTTGCAAGAGTATGGTTTCTCTCCTGTGTGAATACGCAGGTGCATTTTCAAACTCTGTATCTGGCTGAAACACTTCCCACACTCAGTGCAGAAATATGGCTTTTCTCCTGTGTGAACACGCATATGTTGCTTAAATTTAACCTTATTACAAAAACTTTTCCCACACTCATTGCAAGAGTAGGGTTTCTCTCCTGTGTGAATCTGCAGGTGAATTTTTACTTTTTTTAAACTACTGAAAAATTTCCCACACTCATTACAGGAGTATGGTTTTTCTCCTGTGTGAGTAAGTTGATGCGATTTAAGATAAGTTTTATGGCGGAAATGCTGCCCACACTTGTCACAAGAGTAAGGTTTTTCTCCCGTGTGAATTCGCTGGTGATTTCTTAAATTTGATAAATTATTGAAACACTTCCCACACTCATCGCAAGAGTGCGGTTTCTCTCCTGTGTGAACTTGTTGGTGCGCTTTTACATATTTAACACTACTGAAAAACTTTCCACACTCATTGCAGGAGTATGGTTTTTCTCCTGTGTGAGTAAGCTTATGGGTTTTTAGATACGTTTTATGACGAAAATGCTGTCCACACTCATTGCAAGAGTAAGGTTTTTCTCCTGTGTGAATTTGCTGATGTGTTTTAAGATCATATATTCTGCGATAACACTTTCCACAATCATTGCAAGAGTACGGTTTCTCTCCTGTGTGAACTCGTTGGTGCGCTTTTACATATTTAACACTACTGAAAAACTTTCCACACTCATTGCAGGAGTATGGTTTTTCTCCTGCGTGAGTAAGTTGATGTGTTTTTAGATACGTTTTATGACGAAAATGCTGTCCACACTCATCGCAAGAGTAAGGTTTTTCTCCTGTGTGAATTTGCTGATGTGTTTTAAGATCATATAACCTGCGAAAACACTTTCCACATTCGTCGCACGAATACGGTTTTTCTCCTGTGTGAATCAGCTTATGTATTTTAAGACCGCTCATTCTACTGAAGAACTTCCCACACTCACTGCAGGAGAACCGCGACTCTCCCATGAGAATTCCCTTGCGTGTTCTGTCAGATTTTCTGAACGCTTCCTCAGATCCTTCATTTAAATCCTCTTCCCTGTTAAAAGGCTCTTTTTCTCCGTGAGATTGCATTTCATTGAACATTTCGTGTTTCTGTTTCTCGTGACATTGTTGGATATTTGAGCTACAAGCCTTAAACTGACATGAAAACCCTTTTCCTGTCTGATGTATACTCTGCTCCTCCGTATTAATTTCAGTCTCCTGACACACTGTGTTGTCTTTACACTCTATGATATCAGACGTCCTTTCTTTCACACGTTCATCCTCTTTGAAAATGCAATGATGCTGGGACATATAATTTAGTTCATTGATCTCCATTTTTACATCGGAGGCACCGTCCAGCTTAGACTCAGCCTTCACTTGGTCAGGATTGAGAGTGAATCCAGTGTCCTCTTCTGCCTTGACACACATGTCAGCTCCACAATGTGTTGTGTTATCGCTCTCACTTTTACAGACATGGTTGTTGGTCTCTAGAAAAGAGCTGGTCCAGTCCTCACTTTCTGTTTTAATTTCTTCACATTTCAAAGCGGGAACAAATTGCTTCTCTGTAGCAGTGAGAGGCTCCATCTTGGTAAGAAAACGAATGATATTCGTGTTTTGTACAGCGGTATCAGGTCTATATTTTAAAAATATTTTACAAATGCATAATATTTTGGAATTGCCTTCAAACTGTAGAAAAAACTTCACGTTACATAGCGGTGAATAAGCACGAAAAACATTGCTACTGTGCACGTCCAATACGTAGCGTTACCCTTAAAATAGTTTTCTATTAATTTCTGTTACCTGAACAGAAATTCACGTAGACAGAAGACGGGGGACAAACGATCCACGCAACTATAGAGCAAGGTAGACTGAAGTCCCACACTGCCGATCTTTCACTCTCGAATACTGCCGCGGTCCCTCTTGTTCGACCGATTGTTGATCTTCGGTACCTTCCTTTCTAACTCCGTCAACACGCCACAGCTGGCTACTGAAATGTAATGGAAATGTTGCGCTAGCTAACTTACTTACTTACTTACTTACTTGAACAAATAGTTAGACAAAAATGCCCTTTTAAATAAACGGGTGATCCTCTAATAACGTTGGGATACTGTGTACGAGTGATTGGGTCTTAACTCGCTATTTGGCAGCAGCCTGAAGCTATCGCCAAAATGAGTTCTATTTCCGGTTGGAAATTAAACATTGGATTTCAAAATAAACGTCCCAATTAACTACAAACGGCTTAGATTTTAGAATAAAGTTTTTTTTATTAAATTGGAAGGTTAAAGACACACTTAAATAATTATATTAAATGGTCATTAAATTGACATTGAGAATATTTCCAACACAACTGGAGTATCATAAATAAACATTAAAGAAGCAAAACTAAAACACCGGCTGATGGCAGATTAATTGCAAATGACCTTTCTGTTTTTACTTATGTTTTAAGTAGAATTAGATGTATCAATCCACCACAACCTTAATGACAGTTGTAATGAGCAACATGAGTGTTATGACAATAACATTAATAGAAAACCTGAAAAGCAACACGACACACTGTTTTATATTATTTGATGTGCTTGTATGAGCGCATTGTGTCAGTTGCCTGAGTCATTTCACACTCCTGCACAGTAGATGGCGGTAATGCACCTTTCGGATGAGTTTTAATGGTAAGGAAGCTGGAAGAAAAAGCGTCTATATCGACGATGGGCTATTATATGGAGTGCGCGCTACAGCCTTACCTATCTCACGTGGCATTGGAGTAACTGAAGAAAATACTATCTTATATATTATATATAATACTATTGTATAACTAGAGGTTAATTATAATTTTCAAGAATGCGTGTACTTTAAGTAAATTAATATTTTACTTTGTGATGTTAAATGGGCAATCCCGTCGCGTCTTGGATAGGGTTTTCCATTTAAACAAATGGAAAGGTGATGGTGAGCGACATTTAAATTTTCGTTGGTTTGCATTCACTTTCTTTACCGGCGCTTTCTCTCTTCGCGTGAGTGGCAGCTGCGTGTTCCTAATTACCCCGTCTCTTGTTTGCTCGCCGCAACCTTGTTACCGAAAGTAATGGTTATCGTCGGTTTTCACTTAGTTAATGTACGTAAATGTTTAAAAGAATTGTCTAAAATACGGATTTGCCGTTTTACCGTGCGCAGATAGGCTAATGCTGCGTAAAATGACACAATTACAGTATGTAGTTCTATGACGTCATACAAAATATGTGTTGTGTCAAATCTGAAGCACTTGGCAACACATTTTTTCTTTTGTCATGCCAACAAAGCATATTTAAATCTGTTATTTTTTATATTATTGTTAGTATTATTAAGTGACAATACTTACAATTTCTCACCTGCCGTGGTAAGCAAATAGGATATTTGGCAGTGTTGTAACAGTGACATTGTAATCATTATTTATATTTAATTACTTTATTTAATTCATCTTTATACATTTCTTGTGTACAGATGCTGCAGACGCCAATCGCTCGTCCAGATAATGTTCAGCCTGAGACTAAACTGAGGAGCTCGACGAGGAGCGCCGTACACTATTACTTACGCATTACCACAAACCATTAGGGGGTATGGTATCTTGCCGATGAAGTCGTTAACATTAGTCATTACAATAGCCTGTCTGAAAAGCCACATAAACCCTCAGTTCTCTGGTCCCTTACAAAATGAAGCCGCTCACTGCTACAGAGCCGGAATTTTTACCCACTCTGAAATAAAGAAATTAACAGAAGCTGTGGAGTGGTCCAGCTCTTTTCCAGAGGCCTTCAACAACCATGTCTGTAAACGTGAGAGAGAAAACACAAAACGTTGTGGAGCTGACCCTTGTGTCAAGGCAGAAGAGGACACTGGGTTTACTCTCACCCATTAAAAACTGAGGCTAAGGAGCTCTGCACACTGACCGATTAACTGTTACTTTTACACATCTCATCTACACAACTGGGAGAGGGTTATCTTATAGATAAAGTCACAAACATTACAGAAGTTTTGCAGACATTTTCCCTCCCTATAAAAACACTCTAATGAGTTTTCTGTGCTTTTATGATGGAATCTACAGAGCAGAATTTTTTACCCACTTTGAAATCTGAAGAAATAAAAACAGAAAGTGCGGAGTGGACCAGCTCTTTTCCAGAGGCCTTCAACAACCATGTCTGTAAAAGGGAGAGAGAGAACACAGCGCAGTGTGGAGCTGACATGTGTCTCAAGGCAGAAGAGGACACTGGATTCACTATCAACCCTGACCAAGTGAAGAGTGAGCCTAATGAGCTGGACAGTTTCACTGGTTTGAAAACGGAAACCGATGAACTAAATCGTATTAAGTCAGAGCAAAATGGCATCTTGAAACAAGACGAATGGATGGAAGACAGAACCTCAAGTACAACCAAGTGCAGTTGCAGAACAAGGTGTCAGGACACTGGAATGAACGCTACATGGCTGACTGTACATCAGACTCCTGGAAAGAGGTTTTCATATCGATCGATGGCGCAAAACATAAATATGCGAAAATGCCAAGAGGGACAACCTATTGAAACAGAAAAGGAAAAACAGTCTCACAGAGTAAATGGGGAGGAATCCCATGAGGTAGACCGATCAGGTGTTTGTAAATTTGGGAAGGTCTTCAGAAAATTCGACAAATGGGAAACAAAGCAGGGCATTCACATGGCAGAAAAGTCTTACTCTTGCAGTGAGTTTGGAAAGTGTTTGAGTATGACAGGTGATCTTAAAAAACATCGACAATCAGGTGTGAAAAAATACTCTTGTATTAAGTGTGGGAAAAATTTTAGCAATCCAGAAGTTTTAAAACGACATATGTACAGTCACACTGGAGAGAAGTCTTATTTTTGTAGTATGTGTGGGAAGTACTTCAGTCAATCAGGGAGTTTAAAAATGCACCAGCGAATTCACACTGGTGAAAAACCATACTCTTGCAATGAGTGTGGAAGGTATTTCAGTTGGATCTATGCTCTTAAGACACATCAGAAAATTCACACAGGAGAGAAACCATACTGTTGTGAGTGTGGAAAGCGTTTCCGCGTTTCAAGTGAACTTAAAAAACATCAACTAATTCACACGGGAGAAAAACCATACTCTTGCAATGAGTGCGAGAGGTGTTTCAGTAGCATGGGTAATCTTAAAAGTCATCAGCGAATTCACACAGGAGAGAAACCGTACTCCTGCAATGAATGTGGGAAGTGTTTCGGTAGCATGGGTAATCTTAAAAGTCATCAACAAATTCATACAGGAGCAAAACCGTACTCTTGTATTGAATGCAAAAAAAGTTTTTCTAGAATGGACACTCTTAAAAGTCATCAGCGAATTCACACAGGAGAGAAACCATACCTCTGCAACGAATGCGGGAAGTGTTTCAGTAGGATTCATGATCTTAAGAATCATCAGCGAATTCACACAGGAGAGAAACCATACTCTTGTGACGAGTGTGGGAAGTGTTTCAGTCAATCGGGCAATTTGCAGATGCACCAGCGAATTCACACTGGAGAAAAACCATACTATTGTAATGACTGTGGAAAATTCTTTCGTAGCTCAGGATATTTAAAAAAACATTCACAAAGTCATACAGGTGCAAAACAAACTCCTGCTCAAAATGCCTAATTGCAAAAAAAAAAAATGTAAGAAATTATTTTTAGTGCTGAGAATTTTCGCATTCACCAGGGTATAAAACTGTATATTTCCTGAAGGAGTCATGTTTAAGCACCTTGTTCAAGGATACAGCAGCTGGGACTACCGGCAACCGTTGGGTTACAAGCCTTAACTACTACACCTCCAGCTGTCCCTGCGCAATCGGGAGTTTGAGTTTTGTGAGTCCCGTTTACCCTAGTGCAGCATTGTAGCTCTTTAAATCACTATTAAAAACAAAGTGATTAACTGCATTGTAAGTGTTTGTTGACTGCAACCCTATAAACATGCATCATTCAAAATATATTTATACATTTTTACCTAAGCCATCTAATATAAATTTATATTATTTTTTTATTTTTTAATCTATTATGATTTTATCTGAATTTGCCAATTTTGATTATTTAAAAACATTTTTGTTGGGTTCGCATTCAATCAAAAAGTCTATAGAATATACTTTTCTCGTGCACATACCCTTAAATCTACACGTCGATCGTGAGTGACAGCTGTCTGCCAGTGAGAAGATGCCCTTACGATAAGGAAAAATTATCAATAATTCAGTCCAGTCCCAAAATATTTAGCCTTGTTTCCACTACTTGGAAATATTAGCAGTTAAGTAATTGCTATTGACAATTAATTTCTGGCCAGTCGTTAGTCCAGTTCTTGATTACATTCAATTATATTTTTATTACTTAAAATCTCATTCTGACTTAAAATTTGAGATGTCATCTATACCAATATAACAATAATTAGAATTTCGACATCAATAATTACATTCTGACATAAAAAATGACACGACGATTTGCATTTGTCCTGGGTTATGTAGTTTGTGTAGTGCAACATTTATATAGCCAAGTTGTACCCTTAACATTTACACGAAACAATTATATCCTTGTATGATTTCCCGTAAGGTTGATGGCATTATAACGCCAGGGAACGTTCGTACAGTTAGATATTTTTTATTTAAATGAAATCATAGACGCAACAAAGCGTGTATGGAGAATCTCATGGGCTATTTTTACTTCTGGTACCAACGCGATATATCATGGATTTGAAGGATACGTGGGCGGAACTTCCGTACCTTTAAACGTTACCACTGCATAATTTCTCTCCGCCATTGGAGTTTCTGCTGAGTCCGCCGACTGTGCACAGGTTTATACGTATATGGTCTTGTGAGTCGTGCTGTTTATGATATTTGATCAATTTAGTCTGTTAGCACTACAGTTCCATTAGCTTTAAGTAGCCAGCGCTAACGTTTTGCTGCTAATATAAGGAATGGCATTTGTTAGAACTAGAGAACTTCAAGAGTGAATGAGCGGCGTCTGTCTACCTGTACGTTATGGTTACCTGTAATAGTATGCAGTATTTTCATCAGAATACTTGACGTGTACTGTTGTAAATGGCTTCTTGCTAACGTTACTTTGTGCTTATTAATAACATTTATAATTCGTTTATTTTTAAACACATATTGTCTGGAAAATCTACTGCTGAAAAAAGTCATAATGGTGATGACTTCTATATTGTGATGAAGCCGACCGGAGTTCGGCGACCTCAACCGAAGGCGGATGCAGACTTCGACCATTGACGTTGATTTACATTCAGGAAAGTTTAAAATCACATTTTGACTCAACGTTAAAGTGCAACTGTTGTAGACTGGGATTGCTGTATTACTAAATCCAAAATTATGCGGTTAGGCATTTTCCGCTCCATAAGAAAAGCTTTCGTCGTTTTATGGGTGCTGAAAAGCTGTGGTTTGTGTCACGCTATGGTTAATTTACCCCGTAGGCTGCATTAATCGTTTTTGTATGATCGGGGGGGCTAGGCGAAACTATTGGAAGAATTTTTTATATTAAGTACAACAGACATACTCTTAAGATTTCGTTTTTATGTTTCTTATCCCATTGATCTTACTGAAATGTTAGAAATTCAGTTTAAGCCAGGATTGAGGATCTCCTAGAGAATCCACTCATCGGGCCAGAAGGGGCTCTGTGCAGTGGGGTGGTAAGCTGTTAGCTGTTACTTGCACGTTACCACAACACAATGGAGGAAGACGAGAACATTGCAGAAGAACAAGCCGCTCAAACTAGTTCTCCATTCCAGCTAGCTTCTTCCAAGCTCGAACCCCTTGCCTCTTCAGAGATGGGGTTTTTACCCACTTTGAAGTCTGAAGAAATTAAAAGGGAAAGTGAGGACTGGACAAGTTCTTTTCTAGGAACCGGCAACAACTATGTCTGCAAAAGTGAGAGCGGAGACGCGGCAGAAGGTGGTGTTAACATGGGTCTCAGGGCAGAGGATGCTGGATTTGAACTCGATACTGATCCAGTAAAAACTGCGGCAAACGTGCCGGACTGCATCCCCGATGTAAAGACGGAATCTGTAAAAATGGAGACGGATGGGCTAAATGAGATGATGTCGGTGCATCGTAGCGTCTTCAAACAAGACGAATGCGTAGACGTTACAGTACAGAATGAAACCAAAGTGTTTCACGAGATTGAAATCGAAATTGACGACCTGAGGGAATGTCATACCCCTGAAAAGAGGTTTTCAAAACGATTGATGGATAGGAGTTCAGGTGTGAAACGGGGCCCCGATGCGCACACACCTGAGATGCCAGAGAGAGAGTGGCCCCATGGAAGGAAAAGGAAGCGCAAATTAGATTTGGGTCACGCAGAAGAAAGTCAACATTTTCACATGGGAGAGAGGCCTTACTACTGCAGTGAGACTGGACTGTGTTTCAGTTGGACTGATGGTCCCAAGAGGTTCTGCACTGTGGATCACGGTTTGGATGATGTTTGGGTAAGAAGTGACTCTGAGGGTTCAGTCGACTCTTCAGGTCCAGACTGGGAGGACTCGGAGACTGATGACTCTCTTGAGAAAGAATTAGACCCAGATCAGGACATGTAAGTGACCTCACTTCTTTCTTGCCTTTTCTGCTTACACCTGTGTGCTTGCTCTCCGAAACTAGAATTTTTTTCTGCTGAGAATAGATATCCACCTTTTTTCCTGCTGGCAGTAGCCGTTTAAAATGGAAAATGTATAAATGACTGTGTTCCATGATATTTTCTCTTTTCTAAGGCAAGAGGTTGAAGGTCAGTTGCCAGGAGAGCTTCATGGTGTTGGTGCCCCGGCCGCTACTCAGTCAAGCACCTCACCCTTCTCTCACCTACGTAATACCAGGCCAGCATCACGGTCATTATTATCATCATCATCATCATCATCATCACCACCTGAGGACAGGTGGAGGGATCTTACTGAGGCTGACCAGGAGCCGGTCCAGCACCCATTCTGTCCCACTAGAACACCTGGAGTGCAGCTGGACACAACCGGGGACTACACAGCTCTGGAGCTCTTCAAGCT
>JAOYSI010004338.1:4044-14386 GCA_025775065.1 Hiodon alosoides
ATTCATGTTGGGTTAATAAACTACAGTGCATATTCGTGAGCTTTGTAAAGCAGAATGATTTACCAGCAATAAAGATGGATTGGAAACTTAAATAGAAATGAAACTCTAACCTGGGGGAAGGGAATTCCCTTTAGATCATAGTTTCAGGACATTTAGTTTCTGGGCAGGAGTGCTGTTTGTTGCCAAAATCTCTCAGTTTATGTTTAAATAGCTTTTATTGCGATACCGAGGACTGGGTCACGGAGACTCTCAAGACATTTCTCAAAATGTTTTTCGCACACATTCCACTTTCTTCTGAAGGCATAGAAATCCCTTCCGGAATCTTCCTGGCTTCCCCTCCCGCGGAATAATCCGCACAGCGGTTATCTCCGCTCTCAGGAACGCCGGAGCCGACCTTCTCTAGCCTTATGTCCCAGCATGCCTCTCTCTTCCACGCCACACTGGTGCCTTGTGCACACCACAGCATGCCGTCTCCCCGGGTCAACTCCTCTACTCCAAAGGCCAGCTAATTGTTATTCCCTTTCAGAAAAAAACCTTAACCCAATGACCTTACTGCTCTGCCGCCATTCTCAAAAACGTCACCTCGCCGTGGTGCTGCTGCGTTTCCGCGGCCGGGCCTTGCCCCGGTTTCTCTGTCGTGCAGAGGAATGCCAAGAATCTGGAGCCCCTCTCTTCGCCGCGTCCAGAACGCTGTGATTGGCCTGATATTCCTCTGTGCACAGACCCCCTCCGTCATGCCGGTACTTCAGCAATGAAATTGGGGTTAAATTGGCAGTGTTGAATAGCAAGACATGCCACAACAGATGGATATTTCTAACCAAAACCACTTCCACTGAAATGCCGCCTACAAAGTAAAAAAGCATTAGCTTGTTTGTCTTGTTTTGTTTGTTTTTTTAAGCACAGGCTGTCGACTTATAAACATCTTAAACAAGCTTGTAGTGGAAACAGCTGGCTGCACAGAGGGAGCCGACACAGAGCTCTGACTGCAGATGTGAAGGAAACAGTCCCTGACTGTGGAGGTGACACAGGTTTACAGTACAACCGGGGGAGATAAAGGTGGATGTTGGGAAGAAAACACAGGTCAATAAGAGGTAAATAGATAGAAATAATAACTTCTGTCTACAGGTATGAAGGACTCAAGCGATGCAACTTGTTTTCTGCGAACTAGAGGTGAATATCGTTGTGAATATAGGCCACGATTACAATGTTTTATTTTGTGTGCGATTTCCTTCCTCCCAGGTGCCATTTTTGCGATAGGTCCAACATCTGTGAACATTTGGCCTGGGGGTGCAAGACGGAAAATGTTTTTATCATAAAATGGGGGGGGCAATAAAAAATATGATAATAGCCCCCTTGAAATTCTCATGCTTCACGTGCCCCATACTAAGCACAGCAACACAGAACGATACTGTTCAGCAGCTGTTGTGCAGCTTCCTGTCGTGTGTGTGATGTAAAGGGACGTAAGGGGTGGGTATGTTTACCAAAGGGGGCCCTCCACATCCGGCGTCCTCGTCCCTCAGCAGTCAACAAGTTATCTGACACTTCTCCTAGGGCTCTGTGGCTAGGAGAGACTTCGCTGAGTATAAACCAGCTCCCTTCTTATCTGCTGCCTGTTTGCACATATTCTGCAACGGGCACCCGTTTGTCCATTCATTCACAACTAAAATAGTGGCTTCCTGTGCAGAACTCACGTCCTCGATTATTCTGGCAAACATATGATACAGTGTGCAATTAATGCAGAAGTTCAAAAGTAACCGACGATCTACCTTCAATAATGTCCCACAAACTGTATAACTGCAAATACACTGATGGCAGGGTGCTCAAAAAGGCACACCACACACATCCATACTGAAATATACAGTCAAATGTCCCTTTCTCAACATTACCAAGCAACTGGACCTTGCAGGGCTGATCTGAGCGTAATTAGGTCCCTGGTTGTTCCTGGTTGTAATTAGGACTGAAACCCAACTAGGCTAGATTCTCTGGAAAATCTAATTGGCCTCTGTACAAATTTGCACAGTTTCACTTTGGGTTTTAATAGAGTGTCCGGTACCTGTTGCTGCATAATCATCAATTAGCGTCATATAATAAATGTGTATTTTTAAAATATATTTAGATATACTATATATATTTAGACACAGTGCTTACATGCCACTTCTACACTTGTATGTGTGTTGTTTTGCCTTTGGTGTGCTGTGAGCAATGTAGGTCAGCATCCTTTTAGGTTCTGATGGGACAGAGGATTGCCTGGTTTTCGAGTCCGGGTTCTCCAGAACCTGCACCAGGTGACCGTGCATGGGAAAAAGGCTATGTATGGATATAACGCAAATGAAAAACAAAGGTTTTCTGGTGGGTAAGCAACAGTGAATCAGACAACAAATAACGTCATTGTTGGGACATGAACGGATCCTGTCATGTATGTGATAATCTCTGATTGGCAGAGCAGGAAAATGGCACCGTTGTCTCCTCCGCGATCGAGGGGCGATTTTCGATGATAAACGTTATCGATGAATGTCCTTGAGGCTGCTCTGAACCCATCATTGGGGAGACTTCTGATGACGCAGGCTTGTTGTGAACCCATCCTTCATATTTTGGTTTTTAAAACCATACAGTGGTTTTAACTGCATCTTCTCAACAGCATTCCATAGAAAAGTGCTCTGTTTTTGTGGGTTTGGTACATGTGCAGACAGGTCACAGGTCACAAATAGATTTTATCCAAACTTAGAAGAGGATGAGAAGACATCTGCTCTCAGAACCTCAAAAAGATAAGGTAAGTACAGGTCTCTTGGGTTCACTGGGTGTAAGTAAGGGTACCTGTGAAATGGGATGATTAACTGCTTTTGTTGAACGGAGACATTTTGACCCTGTTGCAACATCAGTGTGCTTTTGTCTTGGAATAGGACACCTGCAGAAGGGGCAGCCCCTGAACAAATGCATTACCCTACATTATCTCATAGTTTTTTGGATCACTCACCTCCCTCCAACAGCCAGGTATGATAACTAGTAACCACGGTTACCACCGCATTTGGGCAGGTGCCTGTAAACGCCACCCTTCCTCTGCAGCTCAGTTTCCTCAGAGCTCCGGTGCAAAACCGACAGACCACAAAACAGTTTTATCTTTACTAGCGTCTGAATCAACTTTGGCCATTAAATACAGCGGTTAAGTGCTGAATCTGAAAGTATTTATTTTAGGTATATTTAGTGCATGACTGCTGCCCTGCGAAACGCCCGCCATGCTAACAAGGCCGGGCCAGACTATATTTACTGTGAGTCGGGCATCCATCACCAGAACAGAGCTTTGCACTGCTACTGAAGAGAGGCATTGACAACTGTGAGAGAGGTGCCAGCAACCCCGATCCACCAGGCTACCTATTTAAAACGAGGGGGAGCGGTTCCTGTGCTCGATGTGGTAGGACAGCGCTGGAACACGCAGGGCCGCAGGTGTCCATGTGTGCACGTGTCCATGTGTGCACGTGTCCATGTGTGCATGTGCGGCTGCAGGTGCAAGTGGAAGTGGAGTGCACGGTGCAAGTCATGTCAGCAACAGGAGGAGATGGTTAGTATTCCCCGTGCCGGTAGACCACCAAAGCGAATTCAGAGGACAGGTCGAGAGAGAATAATTCATTCAGGGACTTGGTCCTGCTTACCTGGTGCAGACATTCACTGACCACACTAAAAGAAAAGAAAAGTTTCGTGGCAAGGAGATGATGTCCGTGCAGACCACGTGTCAGTCGGACCATGTGTCAGTCAGAATGTTACGCAGACGGGAGCCACAGTCTGTCATTCTCGGTGAAGGGAGAATGTAAATGCCTTGTAGGGACATTTGTCTACCAGCTTGCAGGCTCTGACACCCAAGATGCTGCGCTAATCCCCCAACCACCCTCACGCACGGTATAAATAACGGCCTTACTACCCCACCCTGTTAGTAAATAATGACCCCCTTCTGGTCAGAGGGGGAGGGGACATGCAGTACTGACAGGTGTTGAAAAGCGATGTCATCACCCCCAACGCTCTGTTGTACAAAAGATGATCTGCACCTCCACGCTCCCCGAAGTCACACACTGAAGCAGTGGCGTTATTATGAGCGTTATTACTATAGCCATCACTCACACCCAGAGGTAGAACGGGGGGGCTGTCCCATGTTGCGCCCCACCAGCCCCCACCTCACCGCGCCCCTGGTCCGACACTCGGAGAGATTAGATCATGTACCTCTGCAGATGGAGGTTGCTGGGAAGTGATACATGCAGTTTATGTGTATGTGTGCGTGTGTGTGTGTGTGTGTGCCCGGAGGGGTTTAATGATGACTATGACAGTAAAATCTCAAAAAAATGTATGTTTAATTTTAATTTCTTTGGCAATGCTGATTGACAAACTTTCCAGGCTCTGTCACAGTAGCCATAAACTAACTAACTGTTATTACCTTGGGTGTGGAGGCAGTGTTTTAGCAAACAACATAGCAACCATATGGAGCATCTGTTTATGGGACAAACAGAAACTTGCAATGGAAACAAGTGATAAAAAAAAATAAAAAAAAAGTTAAACAGACTGACTGTTTTTTTATCAGACCCCAAATAACCCACGTTGAAGCATAGGGGGGAACCCTGCACTGCATTCCAAGGCTGTGAAGCTGAAGTTACCTAGGGGGATGTCTCAACATGCTCTGAGATTACATCAAAGCAACAATTCTCATCCTCCTGGGCGGGTTACATCTGCGGGCCTCAGGATAGAACTGTATTTACCATACCATTCCTCTGGCTCCTCTATAGTACCTGACCCCAGGCACAGGTAACTCACGCACCTCAGGCTGCTGCCTTGCATTGTGTACGTCAGCCATGGCCTGCAACATTAGGGATTATGTTTCGACAAAGGTTAATTGACGCAGGTAGAAGAAAGAACACAGAAAAATGCAGCACAATGCAGGTACAAGAAAGCTTGCAGACACAGAAGACAGAAATCCTTCTAGGAATATCCTCAGGCACATAATAATAACGTTGGGGCTTTTAGTCAGCTCTGAGTATGCCTAAAGCATTACTGGATATGTCACAACTTCTGATTGCCCCAAGATGTGAAGCGATGACGGTTAGTAATTTCCTTAGCAACACGACTACGGTTGTCACTCACAGCCGGGCTTCTGAACAGGAATGTCTTTGGGTGCCAAGGCATAACACCGATGGCCGCAGGGGAGTAACACATCTGGGCAGGAACATTTCCTTCAGCACCCTGGGTGAATCCAGCGGGATTCAGGTGGGAAAACAGGAGAGTCATTCCCCAGACGTCATCAAGCTGTGAGAGGTGCTCCATGGAACCCGCCTCCCAACGGACGTGGTGTAGACGTTCCCTGTTCTGTTCCCTCCAAGCAACCTGATCGTTCCTCTTCTGCTGGACCAGCTGGGATTAAAGTGACCATTCTAGTACTGGCAATATTGTGATGCAGTCAGATTAAAGCAGTGGGCCGTTGAAAAGGTTAAGACTGGGCCTTAAATCCCAGGGACATCAGTGGATTGATTTAATGCAAACTGCATTCTTTAATCTGTTAGGAAAACACGCATTGGGCTGTGGTTGTACATGTTTGCATGTAACAATGCATCTGAATCCATCATTGCACTCTGTTATGCCACAGGGCATTTGTTTGGGATGTTAGCAGACTCCTGGTAAAGAGCTCAGTGTCAGGGCATTAGGGCAGATTTCTCACTTTTGGCGGAACTGACGAAATTCATCTTTTTTCCACATTATTTGGCAAGAGGTTCTTTGCCCAACATCCTACTCTGGTTACAGATAAAGCCGTCATCAGTGGAAGGTGTCAACATTTAAAACAAAGGCATTATCTATCCAGTACCAAATATGGTTGCCTAGTCTTCCCCTTTATGCCGGTTTTTCGCCGGGTTGCTACATCAAAGGCAGGGTGCCGTGCCATTCTGCCAGCGTTAACATTAAATGTACTGCTGAGAGCTGGAAGCCTGAATGGAATGGGCGGTAAAAGGCCGCAGTTTGTTTCTGTTTTTTAGATTGTCAGGTTTCTGGATCGTGTCACACAATTGGTAAAGTGCCATCTGGAGTAGGGTTGGGTTGAGGGTCGGCAGGGTTTCTGCAGGCTCCTGCCCTGCCGTTAACCGGCCGGTGACCGGTTGAAGGACCGGTGTTCCCGCACCCTGCCTGTGTGTGGCAGTGGTGAGGTAGTTCATTGGTGGCTCTGCAATCACTTTGAACGGTTGTGAAGGCAACACACCACCACAAAGAGTAAACAGAGCAATGGGACTTTGACCTGAGCAGTGCCAAGGTGTCGGGTCAGTGAACGGAGGTTTGTGTTGGGGGAGGGGGGGGGCTGTTAATGCTCCATCATTAATATTACAGATAACATATACCCTTGTAGATATTAGTTTTTCTGCTGATTCCAAGGCCTACCTACAGCGTCACGCCAAGAGCAGACACACACAGGGCAAAAGTACAAGGTAGAACTCACACCTAGTGGACTAACAGCAGGGGATGGGGAGATTTTTTTTGTACAGTCAGAGAATACAACGATTTCAGCTGCCTCTAACAAACCCTTCAGTGTCTCTGGCACTGCCTGACCTATAACCAGCTATTTTGGTTTCTATTCCTGCTTTCCTTGGCTTTCAACCCCCAAGGAAGTACAATGCCGTCTCATTTTTTTTGCTGTGTATAAGTCGAATGCTTTTACAGAGAAGGCCGGGATTTTTTTCTTTCTCTTCCGATCTTTTTCAGAGCACAGTGGAGTGCCAACACAGACCACGCAGACTTAGACAGCCCCCTCAGACCGAGATGGAGACACACACACACACACACGCACATGGAGGCCACCTCCGTCGTTCCACTGACATCAGGAACCCTTCCGCAAGGTGGGCGAAGCAGACAGAGGAGGACGTGCAGACTCTCTGAGTCACAGAGCCCAACCCCAATACACGCCCCTCAAACATGACCCCCGTTGACCTCTGAGCACAGCTCACAGGAAGCCGCAGGCATTCCAGTCCGACCACGACAAAAAACGAGGCACACCTGTGTAGCACCTGCTTTCAATGTGATTTTTCAATCAGTCTGACCCAATGCTAGCTGAGAAGCTGACACCAGGAATGCAAACGGGGGGGAGTAAGATTTAAAGAATAAAAGAATAAAATATAAGCAGTCCTACTCACTTAAATATATTACATATGTATGTAAACGGGTTAATATTTTTAAAGTAGGAAAACACCTACAAGCGCTGGTCGATTTACTTAAACCATTACTTTACTTAAGGGTGGGGGCTGGAGTATTCCTCCGCTTCTGTCATCTTGTTTTTCACTTCCCTGACTAGGACTGAAAACACGTCAAGAGGGCATGTGAGCATGTTACCTCTTTTTGTACAGAGAAAGCCCCTTGCAGAACCTTTTTTGTCCAGTTTCTATTTGAAAAGTTGATCATCATTCTTGCCTGTCCACCGTGCCATTACATATTGGGTTATGCTAGATAATTAAGGTCATTTGAATTCCAAAATATGCATAGGAATAATAACTTACTTAAAGCTGTAACTATAAAAAAAGCTTAACGTTTAATACAATGCAATAGGAATCACATCTGTCCCTGATAATTAGGTTCTTATAAGCCAATGACCCTTAGGACCAGACCTGTTGCCGTCTGGAATTGGAGTAACATGTCTGAGCCTGTGAATGTATGGCACTCTGGCGCAGCCACTGTTTGGCTTTGGATTTGGCATTGAGGATTTGGCATTGATGAACTCTGATTGGTGGACAGCAGAGCACACTATTGTGCTAACCCACACTATCGACCTATTTCACTAAACAGGGACCTGTAGTGTGAGCACAAATCTTTGATACTGCACCACACACAAAAAACCTGTAAATCCTCTTTCTACAGACCCAGTCCACATCTTTAACAGAACACACAGCGACCAGGAAGTTGAAAAATAAACGCTTGCTTCTACATTAAAAAAAAAAAAACAGCAAAAATTTAAAATTCAAATCTGTATAGCTACTAAAAAAACATTCCAGGGGGCAAATGGTGTCCATTCTATCTAAAAGAACCTTTGAAGTGACAGGCACAAGTTGAAGTTACACCTGAGGGATACCACTGGCTCTTTGGTGTTTTATAGAAAAACCCTAAAGTGGGCCGAGGACGTGGTGTATTGAGGATAAAACAGAGCTATCCAGGTGTGCCCGTGATTCATAGTAACTTTTCTTTCAACGCACGACACATTCCCCTTCACTCCAACATCACCCAGAATGTTCCTCCCCCACGTCTCCTGTTTCTCTGGGCCCGAGCACAGCTGTTAGACCTGCTTCCATTGAGACACCACACGGCAGCAGACACATCCTGGTCAGACATGATGCAAGCACATTCTCCACTACTCCATATTGTGACATCCACCTCCATACCATAAACCCATTGATTTGGGCCATAAACCATCCAGCAAAACTATACAATCCTCAGAAGCACATTGGTCGTGTCCCATCGCTTAAGCTTAATGAAACACTGACTGCTATGTTCCGACACAGACAGGAAGTGTGTCTGAGGCTCACACATATATATAGCAACAGGCCTATTCCTTGAACCGAAACCCAAACTGTGTGTGGGAAAGACCGTTCCACTGCGTTACAGATTCCCCTACAAATATACTCTGCAACGTTTTAATGACGCATGGCAATGGGTTATTTTTTTTAAACCCCATTCAAATGAAAGTCAGGAGTAAATAAGGAAGGACATTGGACCACAGTAAGACAACCTGGTGCTTCGTTGGGAAAACTTCTCCGCCAGCTGCAGTCCAGAAAACTCACTTCTTTTTCCAACCGTCAAAACAACCAGTTCCTCCTCACCTCCCAAAGCACTGTTTTCTACCAGGTTCAGGTTTTCGCTGTTATAAAGCCATTTAGCATTAAAATGCGAGTAGGCCCATGCTTGGGGGAATTGAGCACAGGTTTGTTTGAGGTGGAAAGTGTCTGTGATTTCACGTGGCCCCAGCTGTAGTCCGAGTTACCCTTACTTTGGTCCTCTCACTGTCTTTTCCTATGGGCAGACTGCCAGCCTGTAATTCAGAATAAAGTGTAACAGTGAGGAGCGTGGGAGGGACAACAGCTCAGTGGTATGCCTGAGATATTCATGGAATAAATTTTCTCCAGCACCGTGAAACCTGCGCTACGTACTTCGAACTTCCTGAAACTGGATGTATTATTTGATCGGTAGTGTTGCTCCAAAGTTCAATGTGTGGGAAGGCTAACATTAGATCTGACAGTATCCCTTTTTTAATTTCACAATGAATTTCCCGACAAGTTGTCTTCATTCGCATATGCAACTTCGCATTGATTCCCTGTTGCTTTACTTTGTCACCGGAGATGTTCAGCTGAAGTACCTCCAGTGCTCCATCAGTGGGGAATCCCTGCTCAAGGGCGTTGAGTCAAGCCGGCAGCCTTCATGTTCAGCCTCCAACTTACTAACGGCATACTAATTGTCCTTCCCCACATCTCTGGCACTTCTCAACAGAGGCAAGATCAAAGTGCAGATGAGCTTGACAAAATCTACAGTGTCCCTAGAGCTCAATTAACCAGAAAATCCTCTCACAATCCTCTGGTCCTAGGAAGCGTGAACCGTGAACTGACTGACTACACAGTGAAGGAATCCACTACCTCATACATTTGCCTTGGTGCCCTTTTGGTTTTTTTCTTTCTGCAGCATCAACCCTTTCCCTTTGTCACTTCTCTCCTACCGGTCTGTGGGGCCATAGTGTGAGTGGTTAATGTGTCAGAACCCGAGAGTATGTGGGTTGGTGATTTTCAGGCACCCCTACGGTTTGATGGAAAGGAAGTTTTCTTTGGGCAACATGGCCTCCACCCAGCCCCCCCCCAAGACAACATCACATTAAAGAATTTCCAGAGAAAGTAAGTAGAAATCTTCCACTTGCTATAAAAAGCTGGGTTTGTGCATGATTATCAGTGTCTCGTCACTGTGCGAGGTTGAATATAGTGTCAAAGGCTGGGTGGTTTTCCATGCTTTTCAATGATAACAGCTGGGTATGTCTAGCTTCTTCCTCTCCAAACTGATAACACAACAGACAACAGGCTGGAAATAGAAACAACCAAAGTAACCTTTCATCCGATGAAAAGCCTTCATATATATATATATATATATATATATATATACAGCGGGTGAAATAAGTATTGAACGCGTCAACATTTTTCTCAGTTAATATATTTCCAAAGGTGCTATTGACATTTTCACCAGATGTTGGTAACAACCCAAGTAATCCATACATACAAAAAAACAAAACAAATGAGCTCAGCAAATTAAGTTATGTGTAATAATGTGAAATGACACAGGGAAAAAGTATTGAACACAT
>JAOYSI010004341.1:0-14384 GCA_025775065.1 Hiodon alosoides
CCCCCCCCCCCCCCCCCCCCCCCCCCCGCGGTTGGTGTGGGTTGCGTTACGGACGGGAGTGATTTTTCTTCTCCCACTGGCAGGTGGATGCTGGCAAGGTGAACCTAGCCCCCTAACCGGATCAATGATAAATGAAACCAGAGGGCAATTTAACAGACAAATGATTCCTTTGTTATGAGGCACCCGGCATGTAAATGGCCAGCATGGAATCTCACCCTCTTCAGTGCACACATTTCGCCGTGTAGCGGTGGGTGGGGCGTTACAATGCCGCAGTATTGGAGTGAGAGAGGGGGGTCTGGGTCCTGTCTCCCTAGCATGCACGGAGTCCAAACACGGAAGACTGTCCGTCTCTCCGCCTTGTCTGCGTTCCGACTGTTCAGGAGCAGATAGAAACGGACCCTCCCTGTCTGCATTCTGATGCTTCACGAGCAGATAGACACGGTCCCTGTCTGCGTTCCGACGCTTCAGGACCAGATCGAAACGCGCCGTCGCTGTTGGCCGCTCTAAATGTAGACCCGGTCGGCCTCGTCTTCGTTTAATTACACCGCCTGGAGTAATTTCACCGAGCACTGGGCTCAAACGAAGTGCGGTGACCTCGGCTACTCGAGTATTCGCCGGGGGAACCAGGCACCTGCCCTGGATTGGAGCGCACTAGTTCTCCACACGGCCCAGTTCCCAATGACCCGAGCGGGGCTCCAGTCTGCTTAACATGCCTTTGTGTAAAGCATTACGTTCTTCCATAGGATTTTTTTCCTCCCTGGTCTTGGATTAACTGAGTAGCCGTGCTAAGAGAAGGAGCTCTGGGAAAGGAAAGAAAAAACCCTAAAGTTACTGAGACTTGTCATTTTGCGAGCTGAGTCTAATTTATGCGCATACTTAAGCCCCGTGCTTTCATTACCTGCACTTCTGAGGATATCAGTCGTGGAGCAGCTTTTTGCTCTTGTGTTGAATGGTCCCTGGTTACGATGCTCTCTAGAGCTGGTGCGCCCCATGGCTTCCTGTTGACCAGCTAAAGGCAAAGTCTGTCCTCTCAGAAATATCATTAAAGAATAATGATAATCAGTGTCAACCACTCCAGAAATTGTGCGTTTTGAGTGATGCTGAAAAATAAACATCTTTATACTTCATATTTCTGTAGCGTTAGCATGTTTGGTGGAGTGTCCCTGATCCTAAATATTGCTGTTATATATTAATATTAATCCCCAATGTACGGTTGACTCTGAACTCCTGTAAAAGTCACTCATTTCACAGGCCTAATGAGGCTAACCGAATTCCCCTTGTCCCTCCTGAGCATTGGAGGCGCGTGATGCTGTTTCCTCTCCAGCAAGCAGGGCTTTCGTGAGTCTTCCTGTGCTTCCTGTCACGGCTCTCCCACTTGACAAATGAGGACAGTGTGGTCTCCTTCCCATGTACGTGTCTAGGGGCTGATCGTTCCCTCCCCATGTACGTGTCTAGGGGCTGATCATTTCCTCCCCAGGTACGTGTCTACTGGCTGATCATTCGCTCCCCATGTACGTGTCTAGGGGCTGATCATTCCCTCCTCATGTACGTGTCTACTGGCTGATCATTCGCTCTCCATGTACTGGTCTAGGGGCTGATCGTTCCTTCCCCATGTACATGTCTAGTGGCTGATTATTCCCTCCCCAGGTACGTGTCTAGTGGCTGGTCATTCCCTCCCCATGTAGGTGTCTAGGGGCTGATCATTCTCTCCCCATGTACGTGTCTACAGGCTGATCATTCCCTCCCCATGTACGTGTCTACTGGCTGATCATTCGCTCCCCATGTACGTGTCTAGGGGCTGATCATTCCCTCCTCATGTACGTGTCTACTGGCTGATCATTCGCTCTCCATGTACTGGTCTAGGGGCTGATCGTTCCTTCCCCATGTACATGTCTAGTGGCTGATCATTCCCTCCCCAGGTACGTGTCTACTGGCTGATCATTCCCTCCCCATGTACGTGTCTAGTGGCTGATCATTCTCTCCCTATGTACGTGTCTACAGGCTGATCATTCCCTCCCCATGTACGTGTCTAGTGGCTGGTCATTCCCTCCCCATGTAGGTGTCTAGGGGCTGATCATTCCCTCCCCATGTACGTGTCTAGTGGCTTGATATTTCCCGGTGGAGAAACAAAACAAAAAGCTTGCCTGTCCTGAGTTCTGAATTGACCTCTGTAGCAGTAGCCTGTATATATTTTTACCTGACTTTCTCAGAAGATGTCTCCCCATGTGGCTGTGGAGACAGCCCCAGCACCAGTATTTTCTGTGGCAGAGAAGCCGTACGGCATCATCACCTGACTGCGGACTGAACTCCCGCACCTCGGCAGGCCCTGTTGCAATAGCAAAAACAGGCACGTTGATAACGTTTAACGTTGGTGCTTCTCAATGCTTGCTCCGCAGTTAGCACTAAACAATGGTAAAACGTTTCCCTCATTCCGTTTTATCTAATTTGCTCCCATGTTTTAGCGGGAATTATTCAAGGAATTGGTATTTAGTCAGCCCCAGGGTAGGAACCCCCTGCTGTTCTTTGAAATAAAGTGCTTTGATATTCACCATAGATGTAGAATAGCAGTAAAAAGTTGTATTTTATACGCATATTCTTCTTAATCTTTATTTTTTTTTGCCGAATAACCGAGGACATTACTGTAGCAACTGCAGTTTCATTTTTTCCATTGGCTTTTGATTTTTTTTTGGTGTGTTTTAACTTCTTGGTTCTGCCCTTAGCTCCCCTATCTTGTTACTGGACTAGCCGTGTCCGCTAATCGAACAGCTGACAAGATCAAGGCGGTTTTCGCTGGAGGCTGCAGATCCTCTCAGATCCTCATTCAACGCCGGCTGAAAGACTACTGAATTCCCCTTTTTTTTAAATTGCAAAAGTGTTATCATATCTGTCACTGGAAGTTCAGCAGGCCGGCGGGATTTGAAATCGGGGAAGAGGTGCACGTGAGAGGCGCGCCGTAGTTACAAGTAAGACGTGAGGCCTTTTAGAGCTGGGTAATGAAGATGATTTATTTCTGTGGCTTAGTCAGAGGCAAGGAGGCTCTGTTGAATCGGTTAGAGGGTCAGGTTCTCCCCGGTGGAGAAGCAGCTGGACGTTAAAGGTTTTCTTATTTATTTTAAATCATCCAGTTGCTGAGGTTGATCATTTGATAGATGTGGAACTTTTGTGCCAGATTTTTAGCCGTAAAATGTAGTGATTATTAAAATCGCATCTGCCTATTCTTATATCTCTCCTGCGATGTACAGGTTAAATAAAGATTTTTTTTAAATATATCTTGTGTATAGCGCATCACGGCATTAAGTAGCATGCGAAAACGGCAGGTCTCTTCCCCCCTCCACGGCCAAGCCGTGTGCCCCGACAGAGTCCTGTCCCGGCGTCAGAGCCCTTCAGGCACAGGGGGCTGCGCGAGCACCAGGGAGTTCTGCCCCGCACCGCCAGCCGCCCGGCACCCACGCGGCAACCCCCCGGCGGGCTAAGAAACAGGCTGGCTTGGAACAGCTTCCACCCAAACAGCTTCCCATTAATCACCATCACATCTGCCCCCGCGTTCCAAACGCATTCTACTGTACCGTGGGGGAAACGAGCTGGAATTCCAGAGAACTGGAATTACAAGGCAGCACTTTGTATTGACTGGCATTGTAATTACCCGCGGAGGCTTATTCCAGGAGCGATGTTCTGACCCACACAAACGCTGACTGTTAGCTTCTGCCGAGACTCTGGGGCTCTGCCCCCCCGTCCCGTCCCGTCCCGTCCCGTCCCGTCACTGTTTGTTGTTCTGTTGTTTTGACATACGAATAATTGAATAACCAATTATGGATTTCTTAGACCAGCATTAGTGTTACAGAAGCTCTCTGCGGACTTGTTTGGTTAACGCATTAAAAAGCCCCTCCGAGGGTCTGTTCCGCTGTCGCTTCCTGTGCGGGAACTTTGCATTCGTCTGAAGTGCCCAGAATGCTACGTTTTAACCAATGGGATTTCGGCGATTTGGTATTAAACAAGGATGGGGGGGTAATGACTATGGCCTGCCTGACGTGTGCCCACGCCGCCATCCTTGGCTTCACTGCCTCGTTTACATAGAAATGGGTTCTCCACAGCTCAGTGACTCAACTATATACCTCAACAGCACATACTGATGGTCACTGTTTAAACAAACGCCACAGCGCACTGAAAGCATTGTGGGATGCAGATTTATTTTTATTTTTCTGTCATCCGTTGTTCTGTTCGGGTTTTATCCGGTTCCCGTCATTCAGAGCGGTTAATGGAACAGCTACTTGGCACGCGGCCCATTTCATTTGCCTCAGTCTAAATCTCGAGTAGTTCTATGTGCGTCTCGGTACAAACATGTCTTGCAGTTTGTCCTCTCAATCGGGCTACCTAACCACCACCCAGTATAATTGGCTAATAATCCCTTCCTTTCCACTTCCTGTCTAATGTGTGGCGAGTGTTTTGGTGTGAAATGGTGGTTGGTTGAGGTAGGCTTCCTGTGCGGGAACACCGGAAACCTAAAGTGCTTAACGGTAAAGCGCTTTATGAGTGATTAGGGTTGAATTGTTGCCATTCAAATAGTCTTCTTCAACTGCAGGTTTACGTATCAGTTATACAAGCCTATTCTAGTTTCAGACTTTCATAATAATCACTAAACCTGTTTTTTGTTCACCCATGTTTATGACATCTAGAACTATAAAATCTGTCCGACGGCTTATCTACATGGCTGTAACGCTGTGTGCAGAGAGATGGCGGTCTTTGTCGAAGAGACTCGGACGTGACCCTGTCGCGCCTCTGAGACCCACTATCACGGTGGAAGGGTTTCTGGGTAATTTGCCGCCCCGACAGAGCCGGGGCCCTGGGCGGGCGGCCCAGCGAGGAGACGGCGAGTCCATTTTCCGCTTGACTCGTTTTGTTTCAGCCTCGCCCAGCATTTGAGCCCCCTGATTGATTTTTCACAGCTGCTCTGAAATGTGCGCTGGACGACTTTAATAACCAATATGCTTCTTAATATCCTTCTGAAGCAGCCTTGGGAGGGGATGATTAATTGTCATAACTTAAGCTTAGCGGTGTTTCGGATGTCCCTGACGAGAGGAAGAGGGAAAAACGAGGAGACCAGGGCAGGAAGTCAGAGTGAAGTGGTGCTAAGCTTGAACGCGACCGGCACAGGAGGCGCCCCGTTCTTCCCCTTCTGTCCCGGCTCGAACCCTGTTGGAGTTCCACTTCCTTCACTGCGGTTCCTTTCGGTGTATGCCGTTTCAGAGCGAGTGTGTCAGGCCCTTGGCGTTGGCTGGCTGTAATTTTTACTTTATAGGAGTGTGAACCGGACGCCTGCAGGAGCGTAGCCCGGTGCCACTCTCCGTCTTCACTTCATTACACATCCGCGAAGTCCATTCAGCTCCTCTAACGCCGGAGCGTCAAACCCCAGCCGCTTATAATTAAAACAATGGCTCAAATGAAAGCTAATGGGTACCCCTGCTCTGAGAGGTAGTTCGTTACCCGGGTTAATGAATTCTTTCACTTGAGCTGAGCATGGGAGAGCCGTCAGACTTCCGTGGGCATTAAGCACCACGCATACTGGAAAAGCCCTGGAATATTTTCTTAAAGCCTTTGTGAAAAGTTTACAAAATGGTCAAAAATCTGACCTCTGAAGTTTGCCAGCTTTGAAACCTTACAGGTGTTTTGGTCCCCCCTCTGAAAATGCTGCTGCGGGTATATAATTGCATTCAATGAGAAAAACGTCTCTTCATTAACTATAAAATGTACATATATACGCTAGCCTTACGGTTGCTTTGGATTCATGCGTTCTTAAGAAAGGTCTCTGTGATAAAGTCGTAACTTGGAGATTTCTGCACGGCTTGCACACCGCCTTTGTACCAGAGGGAAGCTTTGTCTGAGAGAAGAATGAATAACAAGGGTATTATTCACATTACCCAACACCACTAAAGACCAAGCAACGAAAACCCTGATTTCGGAGATTATCTTCACCGTCATTTATCTATTACAGCCTGGTCCACGGCCACCGCGTTTGAGTGACAGGCCCGATTGAAGACGCTGAGAGCTGATGACCGCTAAGGCAGCCAGGCCACGCGTGCGCCCGTTAATCGACTCGTCATTCCGGGATGCTGTTAATTGACTAATTACTCATAAATATATTTTTATTTTTGTATTGATTTTTTATTTTTTCCTCTGGTGTGTTCTTGCAGATAAGCAGGGAAACTGGGACACTCTTGAAAGGAGTCAAATTTTAGGCTGGAGGCCTGAATGATTTATGCCCAGAAAAATCATCTGAAAGAGACGCTGACTGGCTCTTGGGTGACTGATTCGCAGTGGAAGCTTCTGATAGGACGTTTCCTTTGATGCTTCGTCATAGGGTTACCACTTTAAAATGATATATTATTGTTTCTGTGCTCTTTATTGCATCTTTATCTTTAAAGAATGGATGGAGTAACTCAACCAGACCCTGACTTCATTTTAATGAACTTTCACTGAAATCTCAGCAGAGAAAGGAAAAAAAACTATATATATATATATATATATATATATATATATATATTCTGTTTCAGTATTGTCTTCTTTTCCTTTTCTTCTGCACTTTTCTAGAATACATATTCTTAGAACGACATCTGGTTGTTGTGTTTACAGCACCGCGCTAATGAATTACAATAGGTAATTACCTCCCATGGACAATGGGGTTTCTCACCGAGGGCAGGATGTGGGATAGGGGTGTTATAGGTCAGCTGTCCAGGGGCCGTTTTATTAGTTAGAGAACCAACAGCTGATTAAGAAAAGAGAATGGAGTCTCGTTCAATATGCAAGCCCTGATTTCCTTCCTTTTAAAAGCCATTTAAATCGTATTCAAATGCAAATGCACTATTAGCAAAAAGTTATTGGCTGCATTAAACGCTGTGGTGGGCCGCTGTTTTGATATTCTGGTGAAACAGGCTAATGATGTAAAAACTAGCACAAACGTGTCTGTCAGTTTGTGTGCGGCATGCTATCAGGACTCTACAGATTTCCTTGCGGAATTGTGCCTTGTATTATATGGGTTTGTCTCAGGTGATTGATTGCTTGGGCGAACAGATAAATGAATAGAAATTCGGCAGGTCACTGAGTTCACACCGGAAGGGTAGAAAGTTCCTGATTTCTGACTTTTTGCGCAAACCTGCCCCCTCGACCGACAGCCGGGGAGCTGAATCTTCAGAATGTCAGGACCCAGGACACAGAAGAGTATTTCATTGCATTTCCTTTACTCTTTACATAGCGGTTTACATCAAATGATCAAATGTTGTTAAATAGGGCTGAAAATAATCTACAACAATTTCTATTCTTTTTTCAAACTTTTGATTTATAATGCTCATCAAACAGCTGCATTGCGAACTGCATTAACTGACAAATAATGTTTTTTTTAAAAACTATAATTGAACCTAGTTCCAATTAAGACACTCAAATCTCCTGTGACTGCCATAGAGGATAACGCACATGGACGCGTTATTACTTCATCTGAGCCCAAATGACTGTGAGCGAACATTAAATACGGGTCGGGAAGCCGTGGGGGGCACGGAGAAACTGCGAGGGGGGCCCCAGAGCGCCCGACTCCCTCAGCCTCGTGGACCGGGGTCAGTGGAGGGTCTCCGGTGGAGCGCCCTTTGGGCTGGACGAGAGGGTTGCTTTCCCGGGCTGGGAGGCGGGGAAAGAGCTTCCTGATCCCTGAGGTCCTGTTTATCTCTCCGCAGACATAAAAGGTGTAGCGGCGTAGGGCGGGCCTCTTTATTTGTTTCAATCTTTTTTTAGCGGGGCACACTCGCTCATGATTGATTGAGAATTGCGTACGGCCGGACATGCATGCTGTTTAAACAGGGCCGCGGGCAACTGCATCAGAAATGAGAACCTCCAAAGTCACCTGAGATGGCGGCATGACTGATTCCAGAGTGGAAACTTGGGCAGCTTTCAAAACCCACACAGTTTATTATTTTACATTTCACGGCCAAAGGATGCTTTTTATATATATATATATATATAGCTCATCTGAATTTTTTCTGAATGTCTTGGACGCAGCAGTAACACGTTTAGGAAAGCCTTTACGGTCTGAGTATTAGCTTGAGGGATTGCTACGCTAATATGGGCTGACTTCATGGAAGACCCCGGAAGATGGATTTAGCACTCCAGTTTAATGGGACACGCTGCCTTGTTTATGGGGCAGTCCCTTGTAATTTCTAACAAAGGAAGGGCGAGATAATGCCATCAGTGTCAGCATTATGTCTTAGTGGTCCATAATTTTCCTCGGCAAAACGCATGTGCTCAATACCTCTGGCTTGCTTTAATTGTGCACCACCCCCCACCGTCCATTTCATGGACAGTGAATCTGTAATTGAAGTTCTGCTTTCTGTCAGTGTGTTATTTATTTTGGCCATACGTTTTGCCACAGCTGGTGATCTTTGAGCAGAAATCAATGGTTGATCAACTTGCCGGGACTCCACAAAGCCCAGAGGGATTTCCCTCATCCCTTCTAATTGCAAATCCCCTCGCTGTTCTCCCGCCAACTTCTCTTCGTGGCCAGAAGCAGAAAACTAGAGCAAAAGGAGAGATGTTACATGCATTGGGGATTGGTTTCTTTTTTACTTTAGCTTTTTTTTGTCCCGAAGGTCAGTTTGCGTGATAAACTCTCTCAACACTCTGTAACCTGTAAGGTAGACTCTGTTGAATATTATCACAGATTTAGTATGTTTTCTAAGCATCATGGACGCTGTCAACTGTGAACAGACCAGCCAAACGAAGTGGTCATAAATAAATAAAAACACATGTTTAACGTATTTTTAATTTACTCTTTATTTGTATAATAAACATGTCTGCGAATGTTGTACAGACAGTCGGCTATTCACAGCTGACTGGGAAACAGTCAGTGATGTGTAAATTGAGTTAACATCTCCATGCATTCCTGCTCAAGGCAGCACGGTTTGAAGTATCGTTGATTTTTTTTTTTGGAGTTTTTATTTTTTTGTTTTGAATACATATTCAGCGGCTCATCCACAAAGAACCGACTGAATGAACTCCTGAAAACAAAACTTTTCGCATCCAGCATCTGCTCGGGGGGGCCAAAGTCACCAAACTCGCGCGAAAGCCATGAATATTTATCGCGTTGCCTCGGAGCGCTCTGTGCGCGCTCGCGGTGCAATTTGAGCTCATTTTGCGACGGGTGGGATTGAAAACGACGGAAGAGGAAGAGGTTAGCAGCGATTCGGAGAGGTGTGAGAAAGAACAACGTAAATAATCAAGGTCCGCTGATAGACAGAACTCTGCTTGGAAAGAAGGAGGATGGAAAACCCCTCTCTCAGACAGAGATGATGAAACAGATAGAAATCGCTGGCTTTCTCAACCTGGGCCAACAAAGAAAACAGGATAAATAAAAATAAATAAAGGAGCAAATGCATAATTAAATTGGTTTAAGTATGGAATGGGCTAAAGGACACAGACCGGGAGACGGAAAGTTACGTGAAGCGAAAGCAAGTGCCATCTCGGCACAGAGCCCTTTCAATGACCTCAGAAAGCGACGTGCCGTGTACTGAAGCCAGGAAACAAAGATCCCGTTCTATTCTATCCAAGGCCCCCAAAAACTGCTCAAAATCAAATAGAAAAAAACGTCATTTGTCCAGTCACGAATGGTGTTACTTTAGAAAGAACCGCGATAGTTCTCACCAACCTACCCCAGGTCATTTTTTTTTTTTTACAAACGCACAATTTTATGGTAAACGGTTGCTCTGATGTATGCCCTTATTGAGTCTAATTGGTTGGCCATGTTCGGTATGATCCAATGAAAAACGGGTTTGCTACTCCCGCCAGGTAGAACAGCACCTATCCACAGCTTCCTTGCTGGCATGTGTAGCAGAGCCCAGTGAGCTAGTTAGGGCATCTCCCACTTCAGTCAGGATCTATGTTCTACTGCATCAAAACAGGCATTCTATCTAGGACGGAGACACAAAGCCTTACAAAACGGGATAGAGAACTTTATTGAAGTCAGAATCTGTGATAAATGAGTGACACCTACCTTTCCTCCCTCAGTTACAAATCAAACGGGCTGCTTGGGAAGGGGGAGGGGGCAGAAAGTCAAAGAAGACTGCCAGTCTTCTCTCTGAAACAAGCTGGGTTGTGTGGAAGAGACCGTCTAGTCTATGTTAAATACCTATATATGAGCATTTAGCAGAGTTTTTTTTCTCTTAAATGTTAAAGTAGGGCTGGGAATGCACAGAGGGAGTGTTGGGTCTGCACAGAGGGAGTGTTGGGTCTGCGCAGAGGGAGAGTTGAGGATCGAGGCACGCAGCTTTACTTCGATGAAGTGGAAAGGACACTTTTCAAGGTTAGCCCAGAAAACCTGCTAGGAGATGACCGAAATACCATGGTGGGGGGAGGCAGTCTCTAGGGTGTCAGTGCTGGTCCTCGTCCAATAGCAAGGGGGGGAGACCCCAACGTGGACTGAGAGGTTTCATTATAAATGCATTTTTCTAAGGAATTCACCAGAGAGGAGCTATGCATGGAAGAGATGATCTGGTTTACTGGGATGGGGAAGAAAGGAACATATGTGAGGGGCGGGGGGAGTCTCCTGTGATGGCTTTCATGCACGAGCGTGAAGGTGAGGGAGCTTGCAGGGGAAGCTTGAACCCAGGCCTTTTGGCGACTGCGTGCGAAAGCGCTGCACCCAGATCACTCTAGGAACCGATCGAGCATTCCCACTGAATTCTCTCTTTAACCCAAAGGGACAGTCTAATGCGTAAGTTGTGCCAGCTGTAGAATCATTGCTCCCTCATAGGGAGCGTCTTCCCACTAAAAATGGAGCAGAGGACTTCTACACTTGTAAGCAGGGGATAAGCATGATCAGCTTGGCTCCAATCAGTGCAACCAATATCCATTTTTCATTGGTGGTACGAGCCTAAGTGGATTGCCCTCTGTAACTCGATTTGTTGATAAATCTTCTGCAAATTGACCTAATTCTCCTCCTTCCCCCAACACACTGCCTAAAGGCCTGAATTTCCCCAGTAAGTAGTGGCTCTGGTTCCATAGCGTTAATCGTTTGGATGATCGTTTGGATAATGGCCCTCGGTGTGACATCGGTGTTCACGTTGTGTCTATAAAGTACAGAAACGTTAAGGTCGATGGTCACAATGGCTGACTGATTGCGATTATTCCCGCTGTTAGAGTTGTTCTTGTTTTTGTGACCGTAATGGCTGTAGCATGTGCAATTAACGATGCAATTAATCGTAACATCATAGTTGTGTTAATTACAATTAAAACGAGTTTTGGGAGTGTTTCTGTCCAAGCACCGTGGGGCCTGTGAATCGTCTTGGTAATTCAGTCAGATGAAGCCGCCTCTGTTTACTCTGCCCCACTCGCTGTTGATTCAGCCCCTCGGACTCAGATCCTCAAAGACAAACAGAAGGTGTACATTGCTGATGGAGTGTTTGCGTTTGCGGAGAAATCCTCCTGGTGAAGTTTATTAGTGCAAGCCATTACTTCCTCCCTTTGTCAATTGTTTTTTTTTGTTTTTCCCCTCACATGTCTTAAGTCACTAGATTGAGTGCGGATTATAGCAATTTGTGAGAGGGAAAACATTTCATCAAGTGAATTTCCTCCGTTTGGTCTTCCCTAAGATACCCCTCAGTATAAATTAAGTGCAGCATCAGAAATAAATGGTAATGATTCTGCTTTTAATTGCTCTTTGCCCTGAAGTGGCTCCCACTGAAGCTGAAGCTAACGTTCCTGCCCTGTTCTGAGAACAAATAGTTACAGAAAATATCCAGCGCTTCGCCCGAGTTATTCCACGGCCTTCACTTGTCTTGTCTGTAAGTTCAGCCTTTCAAGACTTTTGTGAGCGGGTCCATAGATATTCATCGGTTCTATGCTATGCTGCTAGTAAGTTTTACATACCAATTCACATTCTAGATTTATTTATATCAGTAATCGCTGGTTTTCTCTGTTGATGTCCTGTTACATAATGCCTACTTCTATGTTTTTTTTACGTTAATTGATAACGACCAAGTCGACAGGCGCAAGCGACCAATTGACAGGCACAACCGACCACGTCGACAGCCACAACCGACCAAGCCGACAGGCACAACCGACAAAGTTTACAAACATAACCTAGTCATACCCTCGAAAGGCTTTTGACAGAAACTGCGCCTCGCGGAACTCCTTTAAAATCTGAGCCACTCAATAGAGTTTGTCTTTATACTACACACGCACAAAGAAAAACCTAACAACTGCCCCCAACATAACCTCACATAAATATAACACTTCAGCCGCTAATAAACTTACCCCAGTAAGTGTTCATCCACCATTGGTTCTGACAGCAATTCATCAAATGGCTTCTGAGAATCGTTTCTGAGTGTAGGGTCGTGTAATTATACTCTATATCACTAATTCACTGGCAAAAGCAAAAAAATAAAAAAATAAAAAGTTACCTTAGATTACTGTTTTTAAAAATACGTCATTGTGGCACAGAGCCTGCTGCGCCCAAAAGCAGCCCTGGAGACTTTATATTTTAAAGGCTATTTATTCAAGTCGTAATCTGGCCGCCACATCCCTGTGTCTGACCACTCCCGGACTCTGTACCTCCTTCTCATAGAGCAGGAATCACTCTGAAACGCCTGTGCAAACTGCGATCATCCAATGGATGCACAGCACACTATGCTATGGAAAACGGTATTTTAGTGTGAGAAGCTATCACATTATGTATAATATATATATATAGATATATATATATATATATATATATAATTCAATCACACAAATAGAAAGTTCTCTTTTATCTCTTCCAAGCACAAAAGCTGCAGGTGAAAATTGGCAGAAGAGGACCTTCGAGGCTTCTCAATCCCTTCATTGTGTATTCAGTAAATGCATATTGAAGGAAATGGAAACTCTTTTTACAATGTTCCCTTCGCTAGAAATGCCTAGGTAATAAGTAAATAATACGCAACTTATGTTAAAAACAACGAAGATATGCTGTTAGAGAAACACATTATAACAAACGCCTATGCATTGACAGGTAGAAATAAAAAAATAAACACTAAATATAAAGCATGTTCATTACTTTTTAGCACAACAATGTTTGAGAAAGGAAACAGAATTGTATGGTCTTTATTTGATATATTTACTGTTTTTAATCAAGTCTTCCCTTTAATGTCACACATTTTATGTCATACTTATCAGTTTATTCAGTCGAAATAGGCATCTTTTTAAAAGTTGTACAGAACATGTTTGTACACAATTATTCCACTATTACTAGTGAGACACAAGAAATCCGAATAATTTCTGTGAGAAAAAAAAATAGAAATAATCATAAAAAAGACAAGAGGATTGTCTATACTTTCTCTAACAGTAATGAGTATTCTACCTCAGGGACAGACGGAACCCAGCCAAAACTGAAGTCTCCTGCATTATCACTGCTTCTCATAAGCAGCAAATTACACATAGTTTCGAGGCGGCCATGACAGCAATAGCTAGTTTCCATGGTGATCAAAGAACCTGTGAGGACTGCTGAGGCCTGCAGTATTTTGATAAATGAGCCTTATAATTCCACTTTAATGGAAATGTTTATATAAATAATTTACCCTTAAGTAAAGTAAATAAGCCTCTCATTCTCTGGGAAAAAGGGGAAAAAAAATTCAGGTAAATGGCTAAACCCGCAGCCTAAGAAATTGTCTGGGAACTCTCTGCGTTTTGCCGCCGTGGCTCTGACAATGTCTGACGAGTTCCCAGAAGTGATGCTTCACAGCGACTGCTGGCTTTTAACGGCTAGAAAGCCCATTTCAGGACACAGGGGTTAGACGAGGTTGCCTGTTCGGATTATGTAATGAAAGGATCGTTTCCATTTTTACAGTTAGCTGCCACGGGACGAAAATTGCAAGAATCTGTCTCGAGTGCCAAGTTTTTTTCTTCGTAATTCCTTTTTATTTTATTTATCAGGACATATGATACCCTCGTAGGGTGGCTGAAAAAGCATCTTCTGTGATTCATCATGATTACGGCTTGATGATTTTTGGCCCACTGCTTTTCAATTTAACTCCATAAGCAAATAAATTTGGTTGGTGCAGAAAGGCATTTTTTGGTGGTCATCATATCCGAAACCCACCATAAGTGGGTTTATAGTGAGGATTTTGTGGATTTGTAGTGACAACGCATCGTTTAGAAGTCTGTGTCGGCACCCGCGTTGTAGTTTCCTCTAAAGGAAGGTTTCAATATGGTCATATCATTGCTCAATTAAAGGTGTTGCTCGGCAACCACCTGTAGGTCCCCTTCACTGTCATAAGCATTGCCTAACCCTAACCCTCAGTGGGGCTGTGGTTACCTGTGGTCATAAGCATTACCTAACCCTAACCCTCAGTGGTGCTGTGGTTACCTGTGGTCATAAG
>JAOYSI010004342.1:0-14383 GCA_025775065.1 Hiodon alosoides
TTGCTGAGCTCATTTGTTTTTGGTTTCTTTGTATGTATGGATTACTTGGGTTGTTACCAACATCTGGTGAAAATTTCATATCAATAGCACCTTTGGAAATATATTTACTGAGAAAAATGGTGACGTGTTCAATACTTATTTCACCCGCTGTACAGTATGTAACACTTCCAGTAACATTTATTATTTTTATGGACAGATTAAGTCCCAACCTGAAAAACACTGGATGCGTCAGCTTACTCTATAAAGGCTTCCTAAAACAATACACTTTGTGTCATTGTTACCAGCAGTTCCTCAGATACGCTGTAAAATAATCTCTCCAGTAAAGTTGTCTCAAACGTGTGACAGAGGATGGCTGCGGCGGGCCAACCTTGGCCGTGGTCACACGGTCAAAAAACCAAATCGTCACGTTGGCATTCAAATGTTACATAACTGTATTTAATAGCTGTTTTCATTTTATAATTTGCATAAATTAGATACTTAAAAATATTGAACTCAGTTAAATGCAATGTTATTACATTTTAATTTTACATTTTAGTATAGCAGACGCTCTCAACCAGGGAGATTAGCGGGTTTTTGACTTGATCGCAGCCTCAGTCAAAATATAGCCTAGGTGAAGGAGGATGTCACGATCCCCCTGTAATCAGGGAAATTGATTGCAAACTTCTTTTTTTTTCCAATGCAATTTTCTGAAATGTTTCCATTTGCGGTTTATTTAGTGGTTGCTTTTAACCGCAGATGATTCCTAACGTAAACACGTCACCGAAATGTTCATAGCTTCTTCTTTTTTTCATTTAGTGGTTTTATGTAACAGTTTGAGACCCGAGGAAGCCTCGTCTAGAGCTGTAATCCCCGTCATTCTTCCTGTGGGCTATATAAGCGATTATTGTCGTTCTGATTTTTACATCTCCACTACCAGAGGTAAGAGGTATTGCTTTGCCATTTATACGTATGTTCCATTAGCTTTTGTTTCTTTTGTGAATGTTTTTTCTTTAATTTCGTGTGGAGCACCTGGCAAGTGCATTTTCTGATTTGTGTAATCTCTCAAAGATTGGACCTTTTTGAAGCTGATCTGTTACAGTGCACCCTTCATTAGCATTTTCACTTTATTGGAAGCTATGCGTCGATATTTTTCAGTGGCACTTATTGCATGTTGTTAATTCGTGATGCAAAGCCTGCCACACGAGGGCCCCAGTGCTCCACGCCTCGACTCAAAAGGGACCACATTCCCATTTTTCTAATTTTTTTTTGCGTAAAACCTGTGACCTTGGTGTCCAGTTCACATTTGATCATAGTGCATCCCTTGGAAATAGCTTAGTGAAACCCCAGACCTCTGCATGGATGGCGAGATGGTAACCCTATCCTGGGTGGAGAGATGGGAAGGCTCAAGTGAACAGGAAGTAACCTGCCCTCCATTACCATAAACATGATGGATTGCTTTCCACACAGATCTCACATGGGCGGCAATGGGGAAAAACTGAGTTGATGAGTTTTATACAGAAATAAGCCACGGTGATGGGTCACATTATCCAAATCCCTCACTCTCATGGAACATGGACTGCACCAGTTAAAGAGAGTTCCTACTTGGTCCTGCGTCATTGAGATTCCAGCGAAGATCAGAGCAACTTGGACATGCAAAAAAATAATCTATTTTTTTTTTCACTGCTAGCTTCTTAAAGGGTCAGCTGTTCTTGGGTCAAGAGGGACTTAGTATAATAACATTGAGTCCTCCAAGGCAAATAATGAATTAAACAAATCTGCTAGAAAGAAAAACACAAGATGAATCTATTACTAATGACTATATAAACTATTCTGTATTGAGGGATTCAGCAGGTCTTACATCAAATGACTATCTCAATTGTGAGTGTCAAGATTCCCTGTGCAAGACTACTCTATGCAATGTAAACCCCAAAATCCATTTAAAGCGCAAACGTTCAAGGTATTTTTTGTCCCCCCCTTTCTCATTCTCTTCCCATTCTCCCTGCTTGGCAGCAGTTTGAATTATTGACAAGCTTATCCTCTCCCGTTCTCTCTCCTGTCAGGGGCCAACCCTAGTCTCCACAAAAGAGCCTGTCTTCATCTCTCAGATGCCAATCACTGTGTTTCCACCAGCAGTAGCAGCAGCAGGCGGTTTATGTTGACAGATGGGAAATGCTCCACAAAAGGCTGCAGCCTCTCATACTTCGGTAAGAACACACACACAGTGGACGTGTGTTACCAGCTCCTCTCACTTCACTCTCAAATCATTCTGAGGTATTTCAGTTTTTAGTTTATTTTGCTGTGGATACTTTTCATTCATTAAGGGACTACCATTATCATAATATTGTAAGTAGTAATTGGTTTGTACATTTTTTAATTTAGCATTTTTAATTTGAATGGTTATTATACTTTAGAAATTTCTAGAAAATGGATTAATTAAAAGTGAAATAAAATGGTTAATCTTGTGACAACTTAAAAATGGCTTTTTAACTTTCTTTTTACCAGGGATTCAACAAAACAAAAAACAGCCAAAATGAAATTTTGGCTTCTATCTTTTTTGATGGTTGTGCATTCCAAATCCATCCTGCAGAACATTCCATGTGAGAAAGGTTGTACCTGCCTGGGAGAGTTCAGGTTTGTGAACTGTTCCAGTGCACTCTTCTCCCTGTTTCCCAGGGATGTCCCTACATTTACTGAACATCTGGACTTGTCTTTCAACTCGCTCACCAATGTCCCCATGGGGGCCTTCCGACCCCTCCGTAAATTAAGGGTGCTACTCCTGAATGATAACAACATTAGCACCTTGGCAGACGGCGCCTTCTCACCTCTGGAGAGTCTCCAGAGGCTAGATCTGAGCCACAACAGGATCTCCCACCTGAGTGAGGGCTTCTCACTGGGGCTTGGTGTCTTGAGAGAGCTACTGCTGGCAGAGAATCAGCTGACCAGCTTGGACAGTGGGAGTTTTATGCACCTGGATGGCCTGCAGAAACTTAACCTGAGAGACAATGCTATTCGCTCCATCCAGGTGAGGGCCTTCGGCTGCATGACCGCACTGCGCCACCTGAACCTGAAGGACAACCAGCTGGGCTCCCTCAACAATGGCATCTTCTCCATGCTCAGATCTTTGGAGGTGCTTGACCTGCAGGGAAACCACATCAGCAGCACTGAGGTGGGGGTCTTCACGCCCCTCACCAGCCTGACTGTGCTCAATCTGGTCCACAACCAACTGACCACCATCCGCTTCAAGACCCTCCTCAGCATCCACAGCTACAGCACCCACATCCTGCTGGAGGACAACCCTTGGCACTGTGACTGCGACCTGCAGAGGGTTTTCAGGAAGTTGCGGATTGTGCAGCGGCTCTTTCTGGATGACTACTACAACCTGAGCTGCAAGGAGCCCCTCGAACTGCAGGGCTTCCGGTTGGTGGAGGTGGACGCAGAGCTATGCATCGCAGAGACGGTCACCGTGCTCATCATCACTGTCACTGTGGTGATCACCGTGGTGGCTGCCATCGTCATGGCCGAGAAGAATAGGAAGAAGCGCACAGGGAAGCACTGGAGCGAGGAGAGTGACGTGTCCTATGATTCTCAGAGCTAGCGTTTCCTCCCTGGCATCATAGTCCTTTAATATGGACAATTTAAGACATTTTATAAATTTTTAAAATGTGGTCATGAAGTATTCAAAATACACAATCAAGATCTTTAAATATTGCTCAGTTTCCTTTCACCACATTCAGATATTCCATTTAGCAGCTGCCAAAGAAAGCAAACATTAAAAACCACACACCACCTGCTCTGGGGTACAATCATACCCCTCCCGGCAAGGGGGATTAACATTTAATTTGCAACATAATTCCCGGGATAGAATTGAGTATCATTTTAAACATGGAGAAGACAATCTGTAGGCTGAAAGTTTTGTGAATTATATTCAGATATACGTTTTTTAACATAGTCTTTCAGGACACTTTTTGTGTTACATTCGGTGATTTCTTTTAGGAAATGAATCCTTGATTAATCATACACTTTTTCAACAAATGTCACTGCATGCATGTAGATATTACATTAAGAAAGGTGAGGTAAAGTAAAATATTTAAAACTATAGGAGATATTGATAAAAGAGCTGGATCGACACTAAATATTACTAGTAACTAAATAAATCATCCATCGGCTATTTTGAAGCACACATAGCTGGGGGCGGGGTTCAAAGCTTTTACAGTCTCCAAAATATTTGTGGATATCCTGGTACACAAATAATTTTCATAGAAAGCAAGAATAATAATAAATAATGCTCCTTTTAGCTGCAGTGTTAAAACTATGCAATGCAATGCTCATTATTAGGAATAATTTATAGTTGTGTGTTTATTTTAAAATATATACATGTATTAATGTTGAATCATTATTGTTGTGTTTTGTCCCCACTTCGGGGGCACTCTTGGGCTGAGGCTTCTCAGGCGCTGACGTTCAGGCAGACAGCAAAGAAAGGCATAGGCCTATTTCGACTCGTATTCGTATAGTTATTAACTATAACCAGAGGTGGCGCTGTCGCCTGTTTTTGAGTACAGCAGGTCGTGCATTATCAATTTGTATTTTATTTACTTCAGTAACACTAAATTAGGCTAATTAAGACAAACAGAATGTATTGACGTTCTAATTTCAGTGTTTGGCTTTTGTTACAAAATGACCATGCTAGTGTGTATATGAGCTGAATATTATTTTTATGTCATCAGCCACCGGTGAAAGGGAGGTCTGACGCAATAACGGATTCGGCACGAGTTTTCAAAAACATGTTACACCTGATCAGATCCACCAGTCTTCTGGTAAAAAGCCACCCAGACACGAAAGCCACTATTGTTCCTATCAACAGTCAATTACGTCAGTATTTTTAAAAGGTAAATCTATCTATTTACTTAGATCAAACAAAAATTGTCATGATTCAGTAAGCCCTAGAGAAACAACCTCTGTAGCTTCGTTTGAATTCCTACGACCTGAATCGTACACTTTCATAAAATTATTGAGACTTGATTTTCGTATGTAATCAAATGAACGTGAGACTGCGTTGCTATAATAATGGGAAAATAAGCATATCTGCGTTGCCACGCAATTGAATTAACTATGTATAAATACATTAAATAAACATACTAACATGGTAATTTTGTAACAAACCCTTAACATTAATATTATAACGTCACAACGTTCTGTTTGTCTTAACCAGTAACACAAAGTCCGGCTAATTCACCCAAAATAAATAAAATACAGATTGACGATGCACAAGCTGCGGTACTCAAAAAAATGCAACACCCTACCCTAGCGGTCGTCATATGCTTTTCTGGGCTGTCTGTCCAAACTTCAGGGCTTTGACGTTTCGGGTGGGAGAACTTGTTGCACCTACAGCCACCAAAAGCCAGTAAAGGCAACCGTTCTTGGTACAGAATGATACCAAGAGTAGATTACCCAGAAGGCGCTGAGAGGTCCACTGCTGGGTGCAAGACTAATAATAATAATAGAAACATATATGCTGGTTTTCCTAGAGTGGGTAACCAATGAATCATGTTGCACATTTATTGGTTCTTCTATATCTATTCATGATTCATAGTTAAATATTTTCTCTACCACTGAGCACAATTGACATATCTTCCTTAGGTCAGGCCAGATTCAGATACATTGGTAAAATTTCACAGGTGTCAAAATAAGCTTTGCTTGGATTCATCCTTGATCTGGTGCCCTGAACCACGTGACAGTCTCTGGTCTGTATACGTAACTATGACCTGGTATAGGTGGCACCCTTCCTCCATGGTTGATTCATAGTGTTTCAGTTCTGGTTAATTAAAAAAAAAATTAAATTCAATCAATATGAAAACAACTCAACAGACTCCCTTAGTTCCTACATTTTCAATGGAAGCATATTTTGTGTTTTAGCACTTGTTAATCAGTTTGGTGTGGTTCAGGGAACTAGGATAAACCCATACATGTAGAAGAGTACCAATCTATTTTTCTATTTGAATTACAGAAGTTTTTCTTGCACAGCTCTTCTGGTTAAATGTAATAGCATTATGTATGTCTCCATGTTATAGACAGTTTCCACAGAAAGGGAGGGTGTGAAAGGGAAAAGATCATAGTCCAAGGGGAAGGGTGGAGAATGTTATTGCGAACCAAAGAGCATCCTGTAAGAGAGCTTTAATGATATTGCACTGCAGGTTAAACCAGTTGGAATGTTTTCTCTGGTCGGGCAACCCACTTAAAGGGCAAATAAAGATGTCCTCCTTACACTTGAAAGTCATGAAAACATTGCCACAACCTGACTTGATTGTTGTATCCAGTATTTCAATGTAACCAAATGTAATTTTAAGATATTAGGTTAAAATAAAGATAGTTTGTTTATGTTTTTCTGACTGTGGATGCTAATTTCAAGAATGGTCAGACAAGGTTTAGGTCTACATATACAGGTTTAGCATCCCGTATCCGGATGCTCCAATATCCTAAACTTTTTGAGTGCTGACATGACACCTCAAGCAGAAAATTCCAGACCTGACTTTACTTGCCCATGACACTCTGAGGCTCTGTTGGGGTCAGTTTGTTACCAACCATTCTCAACACCAGACATAAGTGCATTAATTACAGTTTTTTTGCTTATTCTCTGCTTTGTTGTACAAAACTACAGACCGTCTTTAAATCGAATTTGTATGTATGTCGGATCACGTACGTACGGTTCGTATTTGGCATCAGTTGGTCATATATTTCACCTTTCTATGCGTATAAAAAACTTAAGAAAACCTTCCAAAGAGAAAATAGGTAAAACCAAATACAATGTTACGGAATGCAACGCTAACTCCACGTGATCCGAAAAGACTGGCGTGGGTATTGACGAACCACCGACGCTGCGGAATATTTTCCTGAGCGTAAGAAACTAGTTTCCGCGTTCGTTACTACGAACTGTTTGTCTTTAACAAATGACACTTGTCTTCTGCGTTTAGACTTGGGTCCCATCCCCAAGATATCTCATTTTGTACATGCAAATATTCCAAAGTCCGAAAATATCCAAAATCCCAAACACTTTTCTGGTCCCAGGCATTTTGGATATGGGATGCTTAACCTGTAAAATATTACTATGTTGTGTGGGTTGCAAATGCTAAAGTCAAAACTATGCTTTAATTAATAATTTTACTATGCAAATATTACATTGTCTAAACCTTTTTACTTGTTTAAAAAAATGTTCTACATTTTTTATTAATTTGTTTAGGTTAAGACATATTTGTTAATGTTACATTCAGCAGTTTTACTTCCTTTGTGTGTTTGTTTGATTGATTGTGTGTAATTTTTATATAGGTTAAAAACTAGGCCAAGCATGACTGACCACGGTTAACTGGCATTAGTTTGACAGTTTGACTGTCAAAGGCTTAGTGCAGGGGTAGAGAACCCTGGCCCTCGAGAGCCATAGTGTCTGCGGGTTTTTTATCTACCTCTCATTCGAAGTAAATTTAGAAACACCAGGTAAAATCCTTTCTAATCAAAATTATTGGTTTAATAATTATAGCATTCAATTAACTATCACCTCTATATTTCACCATATTTTGGAGACTATAAAAGCTTTGAACCCCGCCCCCAGCCATGCTGAAGAAGGGCAATTCTCAGTGAGAATTTAAGCTCCTCAATATAAAGGGTAACGTTTTACTCCTTGATGTAAAGAGGAAGGGACACTGGGGTTTGGAAACATTCCTGAGGGACAATATAAATTATCTCATTTAACAATTCCCTAAAAGGTGGTGCTTATTTTTATGGATGCACAACCTACCCAATTAAACATTAATACGCTGGGACAATGACTTGCATCCAGGATCAGAGTACAGGTAGGTAAGTCCAACATGAAATCAGGTTTAAACATTACAAATGGAAATAATTACATGTCGTATCTAATTTTACTAAATACATTCTCAGTTTGTATCAGGGGAGGGGTTTATTACACGAATACAAGTTCTTGCGCTGTTATTGCTCTAGTGCAAGTAACTGACGTCAGACCGAACAGCGACGCTGTGCAGGTTTCGGTTCGGAAATAGACGAACATAAGTATTAAGAATAGGCGCTTCTGTCTGAATTGAAGATACACCACATATGTACACGTTCTTTCAGTTAATTAACTTGCGAAACTAAGTGAGGCAGACGTCAGGTTGGTATGCAGATGATGGATGAAAGGTGTATTCTTGATTCGTGAGTTAACTTCTAAAGGAGACGCGTTTCAGGTACGAGAACTCTTCAGGTTGTTTTCTTCCTTCTCCGACGAACTCCATTGCACTGTGACTTCTGATGGACCGGTGATTGAACTTAATTAACTAAACTTAAGTGACTAAGTATTCCAATTTTAACAATAAGCTGAGGTACACCTGATTTAAAAAAAAAAAAAGATTTAAAATCAGTTGGTCGTGATACGTAGGCTCAGGAATTTGTTCATCTTCTGTAGCAGTTTCCTTGAGAAACTTCGAGTCTGCAGGCTAAAACGTAAATTAATTATTTTACAGAACATAATAATAAAATACGCGGCAACATTATATCAAACCAATAGCATCTCCGCAAACACAATGATCAATTTATTCACGATTTTCTAGATACTGTTGATTAATACACCCATTAAGCTTGAAAATCGTTAATAAGGCTCATTAATGTATTTCGCTGTACCTATATCATACACCTTTACTCACACATAAATAGCCTAATAGTGGGTGTTGATGACGTCATCACTGATACCACCGTTGACCGCGGCACATGGTGAGGCTATACTCCGAATTTAATAATGCTTTAATAACGGGTCTTAATCGTAACTTAAAACAATATTAACATAATCAATAATATATATTATTATTCAAATGTTCAATAAAACGTTTGTTGGTAAACAGTTTTTAATTCAGTTCCAGTATGAGTGGATTTTGTTTAATGACAGTAATTTGCTACTCTAGCAGGAATATTTGTTTGGAGGGCTGTCCGGCCAAATGGTGTCTGACTCTTAGCTGTAAGATGTCTGATATTAGTCATCTGGGAACTGTGAGTCTCCACAATAGGGAGTTGTATACGGCTAGCTTAATATATGATCTTTGAATATAAGATCTGACATTTGTGTCTAGCCGTGTGTAAAATTGTTTTTAAAAGGATGTGTGTTGGTTTCATTATTTGTGTTTTTTTGTCTAGTTTTTTCATTGTAACATTGCCATTGTCATTGTAACAGGAAACATTGCTGTGCTGGCTCTATTCATAAGAAACTTTGAAACTTTTTTATTCTGAGTAAACCAGAGTGATGTTGTACTAAGTGCACAAACTGTAAAATAATTTAAGTCTCTGTTATAAAATCTTCTGTCTCATATTATGTGAAGATAAGCTTTAGTTACAATTGATTGTTAAATAAATATAGTTTGGTGCACTAAAAAAATAATTTGCAGAATTAATTTATTCATAATTCATTTGGTGGGGAAAGTTTGGCACAGCAGATCTGTGGTTGTCAATTGAGTTGTCCAACAAGGCAACATTGTTAATTAGTTTTACAATTGCTCACTGCAAATATAAATCACCTGCCAGCTGCAGTGCTGTTGACTTAACAAATGACCCTGTTTTTTTTGTTTGTTTGTTTTTTGGCTTTGGTTTTGGAACAGGTTTTCCTCTAGAGATGGCCAGCAATGACAGGCTAGCGATCCTCATGGATGATGAAGAGAAGCAAAAAAGGAATGATTTACTGTCAGAATCCTTTAATGCCCTGCCTTCAGAGAAGGTGACAGACCACTCACCTCCAGTGCTGCCATTTGTGAGTCCCTCCATAGAGGTGCCCATCTCTCCCTCACAGGCTGACATGGATTGTCTGGAGAGGTTATACAACAGAATCAACAACCACCTCCTCATCTCCAAGGTCTTCTACTTCTTCTTCTACTCGGCATATGGCTCTCTTCATCCCCTCCTGCCAATCTACTACAAGCAGCTGGGAATGACCCCAAGCCAGAGTGGGCTGCTGGTTGGAATCCGCTACTTCATTGAGTTCTGCAGTGCCCCATTCTGGGGGGTGGTGGCTGACCGTTTCAGGAAGGGCAAGATAGTCTTGTTGTTCTCTGTGATGTGCTGGTTGGTGTTTAACTGTGGCATTGGCTTTGTGAAACCAGCTGACATGAGCTGTGTGGAGGTGAACCCCATGGTGTCTCCTGAAAACTACACTCATCTCAACCCATCTTATAATCACTCAAGGAATCGAAGAAATTTGATTGGAGACTTATTTGCTGCCCCCCATCCTTTAAATTATTTGTCATCTCTCTATATATCCCAACATAGGTATGTAAGAAGCACCATTGTCAATTCCACAGTGCCTCCAACTGGTCTGGAGAATGTCACAGAACATGCACCCTTCTCAACTACCACCACCAAAACAACAAATTCCACCACTAACACCTCTGACAAACACAAAATCAGCTACAACAAAGACCAGGTAGACACCATCTTCCTCATAATCCTGCTGGTCATCATTATTGGCGAGTTCTTCAGTGCCCCGGCTGTAACCATCGTAGACACGGTCACCCTGCAGTACTTGGGCAAGCACCGGGACCGGTACGGTCTCCAAAGAATGTGGGGATCTCTGGGGTGGGGCCTGACTATGCTCTTGGTGGGAATCTGGATCGACCACACCCACGTCAAGATCTTAATCAATGGCGCCGGCTGTATCCTGCCTGATTACAAGAATTATCAAACCGCATTCATTGTGTTTGGGGTTCTAATGGGGTTGGCCTTGCTGGTTGCCACACAGTTTTACTTTGACAGCGGCAATAACCACAGCTCAGAGGAGACGGAGACAAGGGAGGAAGCAGAAGTACCACAAAGAAAAACAGGGGTACCACTGGGTGAAAACTTTGGAGAGGCCTCCATCCACCCCAGTCGACAGGAATTCCATTTTGCAGACCTGATCAAGCTACTATGTAACGTGCAGTACGGCTCAGTACTTTTTGTTGCTTGGTTCATGGGTTTTGGATATGGCTTTGTCTTCACCTTCCTCTACTGGCACCTACAAGACTTGAAGGGGACCCCTACACTTTTTGGTCTCTGCTCAGTGCTCAGCCATGTTTCGGAGCTCGCAGCCTACTTCACCAGCCACAAGCTGATCGAGCTGGTGGGCCACATCAGGTAATTTAAGTTTGCTTTCTTGGAGAAAGGGTTATTCAGTACTAGATTACAAAAACGTGTTTACATTGCAAATCTTTAACCATTGTTTTAATTTTGGTGTATGACTTCAAAAACCACAATAAATTGTGGTGGCAGTAGTCCAAGACTGAGGTAAGGTGGGCTTTAGGTCAGCTTGACATGTTTTGCAGGCTTGATTAGCGACTACTGCAGCTTCTGGAGGCCTGCAGGGTACTGTGAGTGAAGAACATGTCCCTACTCCTATCAGCATTTTAATTTGGTTGGGGGAACTCTAACTATAGTTCTTCCACATTTGGAGGTACCTTTAAAAGGGTTGGACTTGCTTCTTATTTTCCGAAATTCACTACCCCATAAGTTATGAACTCAATATGTGACAGCAGCCTTATGTGTTCCACGCCTGGTAGGGTTGCACGATATATCGTTTGAGCATCAACATCGCGATGTATGCATCCGCAGTAGTCAAATCGCAGAACGTGCGATGTAGTAAGGTAAACATATATCAGTCTACAATATTTTTTCAAAAGGAAAACTACCATTATGTCTGTCTGATATGACGTAATTTACTCGGATTTATGGGTTTAATGAGTGTATTATTATTATTATTATTATTATTATTATTATTATTATTATTTTAAAACACAGAGTTCGTTGCTGCACGTTGTTGACATGCAGGCTCTGCTTGCACATGATGAAATGATGAGTGAGGAACAGGCAAAAAAGACAGAAATTGAGAATTTGGTTGCAAAAAGAAATATATCGTCAGGTACAGATCAGTTAAATGGAAATATTTTGGCTACAGACAGGATGATGTGGACCAAAAACAGGTACTTTGTTGAGAGTGCCTTGCAATTGTTGTCACAACATGAGGCAACACGATTTGTTTGATCATTTAAATGAGCAAAACAAACCATGGTGAATTAAACAATGTATTAATTATTATAACATAACTACCCAAAATAAGTCAAAAAGTAAAAAGTTATTTTCAGTTTCTTTTTAAAATTGAAGATTTTAAAGATGCAGTTCCCTGCAAAATCACCCCAATTATTCTAAAATACTTCTTCTCGAATAGAGCTATTCAAGACATCTGGTGATGTCATCCTTTATTTTTTCATATCGCAATATAAATCACAGAAAAACCAAATATCGCAATGTCAGTTTTTCCAATATTGTGCAGCCCTAACGCCTGGGCATTTTTCCTTTTACTGGAACACCTCAGTTTTGTAACCATTCTTTTAAAAACACATACTTGAAAAACTGATAATTAATATATGATCGTAGTGAGGTAAAGCAAGCAAAGGAATTTTTTTTAGTTGTTGAAACTATTGAGTTATGGAGTCGAAGCTGACTAAATTAACGTAGCACACGGCACGTGCTTGGTACGGGAATGATTGGAAACTTTTCTGTGAGGCGCATACCTCCCCCGCTTGAATTACACTGGGGCTCGTTCAGCACACAGCCCTCCCCCAGCCTGGAGAGGAAGTCAGCCACGACATTAAGAGCCCCAGGCCGGTGGACCACCAGGTGTTGAAAAGGCTGTAGTGTGAGATCCAGGAGTTGGTGTCCTTCATTTGGTGGAGCAACTGAAGGGGGGGCAACCAGCGACCCAGGAGATCGCAGGACAGTCCATTTAATGGCGAGGCTCTCCCGCTGAGGTACTGAACCGACCGTCCCTAGGGGAGAGCTTCCTGCTAATGTAGATCAGAGGTTCTTAAACTGGGGTCCAGGGATCACTGGGGGTCCGTGATAGTTGGCTAAGGGGTCTATGGACAATTTTGTAATTGTATTTGAACTATTATTATTATGAGGGTGTCTTTTTTTAAATGCTTATCAATGGGGTCCCCAAACTCCAAAAGTTTGAGAACCTCTGATGTACATGACCGGATGCTCCTGCCCGTCAACCTCCTGGGTCAGCACGGCCCCCACTCCATGCTCCAATGCGTCCGTCGGAGACAGAAAGGATTTGGAGAAGTCAGGGTTAAAAAGCAGCAGGTCCCTGGCTTTGATCACCACAAACGCCATCTGGTAGCGCCCCTTCTATTGGACCCCCCTTTTTGGTGAGGTCCATCAATGGACAGGCCAGGACAGGAAGTTGGAACTGAAGCACCATTCACACTTCCATACCCGTCCTCCACACCAGCTGTGGGTTCAAGAAAAAGAGGATGCAAGAGGGTGTCTTGGCAGCCTCCTGGCCACTGGTGGGCCAGCAGGGATGGTTCTCAATGCCACACCTGGGCTGGGTCAAAATTCCCCCCGACTGGGTCATAGTTAGTGGCCATCTCAGCTGGGACTTCCTGGGCTTTCAGCACCTCCACTGACAGTGTCCAGGAGCAGCACCAATCCCTCCAGGGCCACTGACGGGCGCTCAAACATGCCCAGATGGGTCTCCAGATCATCATTGGGTCCCATCTTGGTGATCTTGATGGAGGGGTGCAAGAGAGAAGATAAATGTCTTCTCGGTTGGCAAATTAAGTTGCAAGCTGCAGACAGAGTTGTGCTCAAAGGTTTGCATACCCTTGGAGAATTGGTAATACATATACCATTTTTAAAGAAAACATTAGTGAGCTGGCAAAACGCATTTCTTTTATTTCTTATGGGATTAATATTCAGCTGTAGGTTATAACAGAATGGCACAATCAGAAAACAAAACATGGCAACAAAGAAAAATATTAAATGACCCCTGTTCAAAAGTCTGCATACCCTTAGTTCTTAATACTGTGTATTGCTCATCAATGACAGCGTGCAGTGTTTGTAATAGTTGTCTATGAGGCCCCAAATTCTTGCAGGTGGTATAGCTGTCTAGGCAAAATGCCTCCAGGTCATGCAAAGTCTTTGGTCGTCATGCATGAACCGCGCGTTTGAGATCTCCCCAGAGTGGCTCGATGATATTAAGGTCAGGAGTCTGATGGCCACTCCAGAACCATCACCTTTTTCTGCTGTAACCACTGGAGGGTCAACTTGGCCTTGTGCTTAGGGTCATTGTCGTGCTGGAAAGTCAAAGAGAGTCCCATGCGCAGATTTTCTGATAACATTTTCACAAGATTCCCCGTACCTTTAGAGCTCACACAACCCCAAAACATCAGTGAGCCACCGTAGGCCTTGTTAACCCCTCTCCAAACATAGCGCTTATCGTTGCGACCATAAAGCTCCATTTTGGTCTCATCACTCCAAATGACAGTGTGCCAGAAGCTGTGAGGCGTGTCAAGGTGTTGTCGGGCATATTGTAACCGGGCGTTTTTGTGGCATTGGCGCA
>JAOYSI010004343.1:0-47003 GCA_025775065.1 Hiodon alosoides
GGGGATTTGTCCTTTCTATTTCTCTGTGCAGATAACTTCAAAAGCCAGTAAATTCCCAAAACCCATTAAAAAAAAAAAAAAGCCCATTACCAGTAAAATTAAGTCATGACAAAACTCCAGAAATCTTTACGTCGGCAATGCCCCACGTACCCATAAAAATATTCTCCAACAGAGCCCAAGTCTGAGGTTTTAATTCGCTGGACACTCCACAGCATACCTCTACACTGGCAAAGGCCATCACCAGCTTTAAGGAGCACTGGGCCGTAAAACCTTCCCCAGAGCTTCTACCCGCTTACCTGCCCAGCCTCACTGCCTGCAGCAGAGAAATGAAGGTTTGGTCCGTCTGTCTGCGCACATCTGTCAGCTCCAGGTTCACATGGAAGCATTTCCGCCAGCTCTTCGACTAGATAGCGAAGGTACAAGAGAACGCTATTAAGCTCAGCACAGCCTCCACGCCTCATTACACGCTACCTCTGATCTTCTAGAGGAGGACTGAAGAACAAGGGCATGGCTTGACTTCTTTAGCAAGGCATGCAACAGTTTCCTTTCTTAAGAGCACAAAACCACAGTACATATAGATTTTTAAGCAACATGTCAAACTAAAAATGTATTCATAAAATTTGTGGTTTCCTTAGATTTCATATGTCTAAAAAGCTATATAGTAGTCAAGCGAACAAGAATCCATTTCCAATTTCAAACCATAAACTGCCTTAAAAACAAGGTTAGCTGGTGCAGCATGCTGTTGCCCTGGCAACAGTGGCTGTACAGGAAAAGGACTAGTCGATACCATTTCTTAGCCACAGGTCTTGAACCCAATAGCTTTGTCATTTTAAAAACATCTGTACACACATCATTATTTTTCTAGGTTATTTGATAATATGCTTGGGCTCGTTACCGCGTGCCCTCCAGTCTTCAAGGTTCACAATGCTCTAATGGCTTTCGTTGCACCTCACTCTTCATTCTTTAATTGGGGCTAAAACCAGGAGATACCATGGATCTCAAAAACTATAATTTCCCGCCCATGCTTTATTTTATTACTGCCGTGAAGAGAACAACCAGATCAGGTTAGCCCCTGACCAGCCGAGAGAAGTTGCTTCTGTTCAATTTAGATCAAGTGTAATAAAGGCCTTCGTTAATGTTGTCAACCGATGATCCATTCACCTGGAAACAGAAACTGGGTTTGTCCTTGCCCTTGGTGACTGGTGGAAGCTGGAGGAAGTCGCCACACACAATCAGCTGGATTCCTCCAAAGGGCTCAGTGGACCTCCGGATGGACCTGGGACACAAGACAAAACAGAGGGGGGGGGGGAACAAAATTAAAATTAGCACAATGATAAAAATAAAACACATTTATCAGAGCGAATACAGGGGGAGCACTACCGAGCTATGGCTTCCAACTTATCGAAGAACTGGGCCTCCACCATGGAGATCTCATCAATGATGAGGTGGCGGCAACTGGTCCAGTGAGGCAGAACGCCGGGTCTCTGCGCCAGCTCCAGGCACTGCTCCAGGGGGGCTGAGCCCGAGCCGATTCCTGCCAGCCGACAGAGAGCCGGGAATGAACGCCAAAGCACCGCATCAGTCAGAACTGGCTTACTGAGGCCGTCTAACCACACTTGAAAATTGTCTATGCCAAAAACAAGCATTTGCGGTAGCTCCAGTTTTTTATTTGTCCATAAACCAGAAAAGGAAGATATTCACTCTAAAAATAATTCCGTTCATGTTGATCATCCAACTCTACAAAGTTATTGATAAAACATTTTTGAGAAGCTCCCCGTTCTGATAGTGGCAAGGACTTCACATTCTGTAAGCACATTTAAAATCGCACAAAAAGACTTACACATGACACCTAGATGATGCCGTTTACATTTTCATAACAATGCTTATAATAATCATAAACAGCAATGGCCACTTTTAAAAAAAAACGCTATATAAAACAATTGGACAAAAATAAATCCATTATTCATTTCCAAAAACGCGGGCCGATAAATTGAAGACATTTAGCATTCGTCTATGCAAATCAGAAATCCTTGTGAAGTCAAAATAAAAAATTATGCAAAAAAAAAAAATCTCTACAGGCCTCATACACTGGGCTGGAGAAAGGCATTCGTCTGATGAAGCACCCAATTTATTATTATTTTAGTTTTAATCATTAATCCGAATCTCTCATTAGTTCTGGCTTTGGCCCACAATGGCATAACGAATATTTAGGTGTCAAAATGTAGAAATAACGGTTCCAGTCTAGAAACCCCTAACAGCAGACCAAACAAGATGCCTTCTAATAATGACAACATGCCAATTACCAAATTTAAACTTTCTTGGCCCATCAATTAATGAAACAGCACAACACACAGTAAATTAAACCACACAATAAATACCCTGTTAATTAAACCCCTCTGATTTAGGGTTCAACACTGAAGTGGTCCGCTTTGACAAGACCGTGCAGCTGAGTGCCCGTGCAAACTTTTAGTACAGTTTCAAGAAATCGTTTCTGCTCTGTGGCCTTCATTACCTGCAAAATTGTGGAGGGTGGTGCCTCCAATATGGCAGGCGGCCACGCCTGTACTCGCTGTGGCATAGGTGCTTTTGGGGGGCAGAGATCCCAGAATCCTCTTAAGCAAGAAGGATTTGCCAGTGCCTGTGCAAGAGAAACAAAGTCAGCCTTGTTGGTACTACCCGTTTCACAGGCTGTTCCTGTGGAGGCCAAGCTATTTAACAGACCAACATGGTCGACTTAAAAAAAACAAGGATCAAAACAGAGGATGTCAATACCTGCGCTGCCGGTGAAGAAGACATTCTTCCGACTCAGGACAGCACCCAGAACCAAGTCTTGCTCTTTCGACAGCTTCCGTCCGACAGGCAGGGTCAAGGCAGGCTTCTTGGCTGGATGGAGTGCTTTTACCTGGAAGAGTTTAATGGGTTTAGGAAACCCATTAATCTTGCACACATCTTTGGCCAAGGGGTAGCATTTATTCTACATAATTTAAACATGCAAAGTTCTTGACCAATGTACTGAAAAGGCATAACTATAAACAGAGTTGAAAAAAACTAATGATAATTGATTAAAAGTGCAGAATATTTTAAAGTTTGATGAATGATTTTAATGATTGATCACTCACTGGGCTGCAGTCTGTAGAAGCTGTTCTTTGCCTTTTCACCTGCTGTCCTGCCTTTTTATTCAGCGTTCTCTCGGTCAGACCTTTGACCTGCGATGGCTGGTTCACCTTATCCCGCAGCTCGTTGGCTCGCTGTACGTCCTTTTGTTGCAGGGGACTGATGGTTGCAAAACTGCGTGGAAGTCCAGAGAGTAGCTTGGCGCGGTCTCCCACGGGGAGGCGCGTCTGCCAGGCCTGGTGCTTAATGTTCAAGGTCTTCAAAAACATGCTCAAGCGATCGGGAGGGCAGTCAGAAATTAGAATCTGGATGTTATCAGGGAGCAGTTTGATGGTGCTCTTGCCATCACGAATGAATCGAGTGAAGAGCTGAAATTTGCCAAGCACGAAGGTCTGGGGTATTTTGCCATCATGAACACGCAAGACAATCTCGTGGAATTCATTGCGACCCAGGGTTATCGCTGCTCGTCGAATAACTTGTCGTTTGGTGGCCTGGCCGCATGCATTCAAACGCTCCACTGTGGCACAGCATTGAAGTTCCACACCATCTTCTCCATGCAACATCTTGGGGTGTTCTGAACGAAAGAGCAAAAATTGCCATTAAATTATTAAAAACTACAAGGTTTTCACTAGACTAAATACTATCCTCTGGAGACCCATCTATTAATTTTTGTTCACTGTAGTGGACATTTTAGAGGATGGTTACTGTGCACACATGCATGCCACGGGGTATTCCTGTGGTCCAATACAGTGCACATATATATTTTTAACCCCAAACACTAAAGTGAAAAAAATTAAATTAAATTAAAAACATTTTCTCAGGAGCCTATACCTCAACCAAGTGAATAACTTCATATCAACCAAGCATTTAAACTCGCCTGTAAGTTAAATGTCTGAACACCGTGGTTAAAATAAGACAACGAAACGAATCCAAGTGTTGAAGTGAACATCACTGGTGTTAGCCAAACGAAGTATCCGAAAAACAAACAACCTGCAACAATTGACCGATTAACCATTTGCGTAGTTCTGAAACGGCCATTTGAATCGATAAACAAATAATTTAGCTAGCCATTAAAAACACCCGCAGACTGGAAAACCAAATCAACCGTGTTCACATGTGATCAGAATGCCTTGCGTTTGTCATTTTATATATGACAATATCAGTAGTAATTTATCACTGCAATACACTAAAACTGAAAACTAGTAACAACTTATTCACTTTGCAATAGTTTATGTACCGTATGTTTTTTTCTTTTTTTTTTTCTTTTTCACCGGTCTTACCGTCTAGTCGTGCATTATTTGCAGTGCAGACGTCTCTTGTTAAATGCAGCTTTCAAATATTCCGGTTTTCACATTTCAGCCAATGATAGCGAGATAAACTCTAAACCAATATACTAAAGGACATTTAAAACTATAACCAATCCAAACTAAAATCGTCATTTCCTGTAAAAATAGCCCGCCCCTGAAACGCCCTCCAGATTGATGAAAGACTAGGCCCTGCACGCCCTTGTCAGCTGTTGGTTGGTGTGGAGGAGATTCGGTAATTCTCGTGGTTTTTGCGTGGTATTGTGACTGATATAATACGTTTATTTTTATTGGTTTAGGGAAATTAGAGAATATTGTACAACACAGATGTGTCGCATGCCCAAGTATTATAAAGCAATAATTATTTCCTTAGTGATCGAGTTAAAACAAAACATTAAAAATAAAAATAATATATTAAATAATTATTGTTGTATTTAAAACATTTTTCATGACGTTCATCTATTGGCATTGTGATATTGTATTACAGTAACAAACCGTGTTCACATTCGTGTTATTATGAACTGCGGTATCATTATCACACTCCAATACTTCTCACCTTGCATTTACGGACAAATCGTTGCTTTATCTGGGAAATGGCAGGGTCATTTTTAAGTCCTCACGCAGACGTTTACCCGAATCCACCGCAGGAGGCTTCTCAGAAATTATTAAGAGCAACGATTGGTTACGACTGCGTACTCCGAGTGCATGTAAGTGTGATATGATCCGTTAATTGATGGAAATTTGAATTACTTTGCCCTCGTCTGCGTTACCAGTCACGCAAATGTGCCGGCGTCCGGGAAAACCTGATCTGCCTGCATGAGCTATGTTATGGTTGTACGGGAACAATTTTTATTTTTCATTTTGTCCCTGCTCAATATCGCAAAGACAGATAGTATCGTGTTTGTTCCATATTAAATGGCTAATGCTAATTTTAGTTACAGTTATAGGAAGAGGAATAGTCGGGGGTTTTTTTGCCCTTATTTCTGTATTTATTTTTTGTACACTTACCATATATCTTAACTTCCTTTATTTATCTTTATGTTAAAATTATTTGATTATAAAAAGATATGTGCTGTTCCATATGCTATCTGAGTATGCAGCAAGAAGTCTTTCTCACACAATAGCATGAGTCCCCAGGTTAAAAAACCGCTGGCTTGTTTACAGAGGCAATGGTTGGGTGCATGCCTGCCAGTGCTGTGGGAGATCTTAAAGGAGGAGATGCAACAACTCACATTGGACGGAGCTGGAGACATTGCTTCTTTGAGGTGGATGACCTCAAGATGACTCCATAACCTCCATGTACTGAAGTCATATTACATGGCAATGTCACTTAACCCCCACCTGCTCAGCTTGTAGGAATACGAAAACCTGCCTAAGTAACATCCGGTTGGTTTTTGATTCATAAACAGTGTGAAGTTCTTAATGAAAAGGGGCATGCTCTGCACACAGAGCCTTGATAAATTAGGATTCTCCAATTTGACATCCTCTATTTACTTTACAAAACAATTTTGTCATATGTGAAGCACAAAGCAAGCATTATTACGCAGGTCCATTCTGTTAAGGGACTCATTTTATTTACTAGGCTAAACTAATTTTTTTTCTGTAACATTTCCCTGAAAGCTCATCAAAAAATTTTTTTCCACTGCCTGATGAGAAGGAGTCATAAACATCATATGTGCTGTATTCAAACACAGTACCATTTTTATCATTTGTAGAAAATACTATTTTCAATATACCAGACAGGAGTATGTAGATAAATAGCGCTATACACATAATAGCTGATTATTGTGACTTCTAATGACCCACACACTAGTTAGATTAAACATTCAGGATTAATTGATGGGATCTAAGTTTAGCATCTTTTGACAGTTATATGCTTTTAAAAACTTAATTTGTACTCTTTAAATTGTTAATATTAGCAAGACATGGTTAATTGGTCATTAATCAAAATCAGGCTTTGAAAATTGAACAGCTAATATTTCCAACTTGATTTTGTATTTCCTTTTACTTACATATAACAACGTGTTTGTCACCAAAAAACAAAGACAATTGTGCTGAGGCCAGTGTTCATTTAACAACTCAGTGAAGCCTAATTCATTAGGAAGTGCAGCCAGCATACACAGTAGGTCGCCATGGGTCGACTGGGAAACAACAAGTCTAAGAAACATCTGGACTATGCAAGACAGCTGTTTAGAAAAAACAACACAAAAACTTTTCTACACATCCAATGCATTAGAGCAGCAAAGCTTTTTGATTAGGTTCCCAGACAGAGCGAGCCGGCCAGAAACATGTACTCTTTGTAAATCCAATGGTATTTGTAATGTTTGCGCTGATTCGCAATCCCTGCGACAGTCTGGTTTTTCCATCCAGTAACCCAGCCTGATTGGCTTCCCTTCGATCATATTGCTTGAGAGGGTCACAGAAATGACGAGATATTGATCCTAACAGCCAACGATAGCTGACAGCTGGTTTACATTTTAATCCTCTCTTGACCGACCCCTCACTCTCTTGTGAGGTGGTAGAGTGACAGCTAACTTATTGACAGCTTCCGGGAGAGTGGCTCATGGTGATACATTTCACTCCCTCTGCGCAGTTCTGCTTACAAAATTCATTTATTTTCTGTCTATTTGGCAGAATGGACTAAGCATGTGCTAGTAATAAAAAGCAATTTTGAAACTTGTTACATCGGTATTTTTCTAAATTACACAGTGCCACGTATTTTCTTCCTTCCCTTCCCTTAGACAGAAGATTTTAAAATGCAAAATATTGTGCCTTTTCACTAACCATATTCATTGTTCTGCTTATAAGTAGTTATAGTAATACATATAGTACCATGTGATCATACCTAGACAATTCAATTTGAACAAAACAATATGAACGCTCCATGCAGAAAACTAACATAATTTCAGAAAAAAAAGAAATAATTATATTTCAGGATGCTTCTATGGAAGCGTTGATGATAAAGAGGTTAGGAAGGAAACGGGCAGCTTTGGCCACACCAAGACTGAAACATTAAAAATGTGCTCTGTATGAGAGGAAAGTGAGAGTCCTTAAACAAATGCAGCCAAACCAATTTAATGTGTTATTATTATTATTTTAAATGACAGCTCCAGGGTTGAACTACCTAACCAATTACATTAGACGATAGAGTTTCAGTTTATTAAAAATAATAATTGAATTTTCTGGGAATGGGGGTCTGGAATAATGAAAACCACAATTAAAAGTGAGAAATGGAAAAAACGTCCAGAGACACTTCACTCAAGTCACTGTCTCTATCAATTCACGTTGGGGAATGTATCCAGATTCATCATGTCTATGTAATACGCTTACGCCACTGGCATGATCTGGTAGCACTAACAAGTTCTGTTTATTTTTTGTCGCAGATTACACCTAATCGTTTTCCACTAGCTCCCAACAAAGCGCGAGGTCACAAGCTTGTCGTCAAGTTAAGCTCCATTCTTATTTACTTACATGTACCAAAATTATGCTAAAGCAGCAATGTGTCTGGTAACGTGGAAAATGAGAGTAACACATCCGGTTCCATCACTATTTCAAAATAAATAAAAGTAATTAGTAAAAAAAGTAGCAAGTAATTATAATTATACTGAACCTTAACATGTATCCCTCGTCTGTGCAGGCTTGCGTTTGCTAGATTGTAGATTATTTTAGTTTCACCAATATATATCAACTAATGTGGGCATTTAGTAGTTAGTACACAGTGTCGCTTTAGCAGGATGAAATTGCTTCATGTGTGCTCTTTTAGGCAATTGATTTTTGGATATAAGCTGGCTGTCAACGTACTCTGTGTTCAGCATCAGTCAAAGTTAATTACTGTGCTTCTCTTGCTTCTTCTGAATACCCGTAATTGGATGGATGGTTTCAACTCATTTGGGAATTAAGCCTTTCATCTCACTTCAAGTCAGTCTCTCTTTTGTAAATTGTTAGGTACATTATATTAGTGCTAGTGGGGTCTGTTCAAGATAGCCCACAATTTTAGAAGGAGATGTTGCATTTTCTCTTTAAAATAATATTGATCTCTCTGATACCTGGGGGATACTGGTCCAAAAGTCCCGTTCATCCTTTCAGTCTTATAATAACGAGATGCATGAAGTAATCCAAAGGTTGCAATGCATAATGCAGGAGCACCAATATTATTACAGTATAGGATTATGTGTGGGTGAATACTTGGGTGGGTGAATGCCATCAACACTAAACAAATTTGTCATAGTTTCCCCTCACCACTTTCCTATATTAACAAGTTTCGGGCTGCACTGAGCTCTCAGCTCTCCCACCAGCCAAACCGGACCACTTCAGCTCTGTTTGGTCCGGGCTGCGTTCAGCTCTCCCATAGCCCATCCTATCCATCCATCCAAATCCACAGCCTTCACCTTTCTGAAACTGCTTATCCAATTAAAGATCGCAGGGTGCCGGACGCAAAGCAGGGAATACTCAACATGGAGGAAGAGTTCATCACAGAGCTTGAGACACACAGAAACTCAGGCGACCCCTCTCACAGGGCCAATTCTTTGGACAGTGGGAGGGAGAACAGTGCTCCCACGCCGACAGCACTGGACACAGGAAGTGACCCACAGATCCACTGTGCCACGGCCGCCATAGTTAAAAGCTGTTGAAAGAAAATTTAACAAGGCTGTGTTTCTTACCAGGTGAATTCACCATTTTACCAAGAGAAGCAAGCGACAGACGAAATTTCATGTTTTTCTTCCTGGCCTAATTGAACATTTATCTGTCCTCTTGGAGGTGAGTAACAAGGGAGTTAAAGGTCATTAAATGTATTTTTCAGTAATGAGCCTTATGTGAAACACTTTGGCCAGTGACTTACGTCACAGCGTACCCCCTTAGGTCTCGCTCTTGTTTTGTGTGGATCTATGCTTACCCACTCATTAACACTGGGAGCCCAGTGTAGGGAGGTCAAAAGAACCAAGGCCACTGCGACAGAGCTGGTGTTGTGAACGCACACCCAACCACTATGGAGCAGTTGGGTACAGGTACATTTGTGCCTTATTTTGAAAAAGTGTGCAACATTGCTGCATATATGAGGAAGAATGTCTGTTGTACCTTAAATAGTATTGTTGAAATGAAAAATGTATTAGACATGTTATAATACCTACCATTTTTGTAAATAAAAAGTTTTACTATAATATAATGTATTAAGTTTGAGTGGGTGTCTCAATCGGTTAGTACATTGTATCAATAATGAGAAGTGATTATAGGACCAATAAATTAATTATAAATGATAAATTATAGGACCTATAAATGCAAAAATAGTTCAACAACAGTTCCTCAAAAAGAATGACCATTAGATCATCCGGCAAGATAAATCTGTATTACACAGTCCTCCAATGTTATTTCTCAACCCCGTAAATTTCTCTGGAGACACAGACATAAGGTAAAACCCCAACCTCATTCAAACTTCAAACTGCTTCTCACAGTCCAGCTTACAGATGAGAACTGATTTCCTTACTCAGGATATTTAGCCTCTGGGAGTGTCTTTTAACTGAAGGTTAATGAACAACTGGAGAATTATTTGTAATTACAGTCCGCTGGTGAGATGCTCTTTGAGCAAATGAAGGCGGTGAATGACGTAGCTATGAGGAGGGAGTCACCTGAGTGGAGATATTGGTTATATGCATGCCTAAGGCTGTGATCTTGCCCCCTATAACCACCTCTGTCTGCCATTCCTGTGCCTACCACAGCGGCGTATGGGAAAAGCATGTGAATGCTGATACCAGGTCACGCCATTTGCGGTCATTTGTGTCTGGGAGAGGCACACTCCAGTTAGCTTTTTAGCAGCTTTTCTAAGCCCATAGCTGTCCCTAGATATGTTCAGGCAAAGAGTTACAGTGTCGGTATATACCAACAAATTAAATAAGCACAATCAAAAACTGCTACAATATTAATATCATTCTGAGATATTCTGAGTATTAGTTTTAAACCTACTCTTAAATTTAGCTTTTCAAATTTTTACCACAGTTTACTAGCATGGCCAGTTTGGAAACCGACTGGTTTGGTTTCTCATCAGGCTAATGGGTCTCAGCTTATTGTTGCCCTCAGCCACTTCATCTTCTATTGCTTAGTTGTTTTTGAACAGATGGGTAACAATGCTGAATGCTCAAATTCTCTCGTCACCTTGCTGTGAGCTTTTGTCAGGAATTAGCTGTGTTGTATTAAATAAGTCATGCATCGATAACAGTCCGCAGCAGTGATATTTGAAATCGAGATCTCCTCTATCAATAGGACTTTTCATGTACATAATTGACCTCATTGATTGCCCTCATTGATTGCCCTCATCTGATAAATGCAGTATGTCCACCTCTATGCGCTATAGATGGCAAATCTGGTAGATTTTACGAGGGATGCAATTCAGGTGTGATGTACCAAGCATTTATTCCATACCTGTCCCGCACATTACATCTGATGTCACCCCCAGTTAAAGCTGATGGTCCTGACCGCATTCCGCCTGGCAGCTGGTGAAAAGGAACACCAAGGGTAAACATTTACAGCGTGCTTTTTTCATAGGGACAGCATCTCAGATTAATGTCAATTTCCTCTCGTTTCTCCAGCGGAAAAACAGGGCCTTGCTGCCAGGAACACATTAGCCACTTTACATGCAAGAATGGAGAGGTGACAGACACTCCCCCCACATCTGTCTCTGTGTTTATGTTTCAGGGCAACCTGCAGCTCCCCTTGCCGTGATACCATTTATCAATAGGATATTAAATTCCTCCTGACCAGATGGGACCTTTTCGGAAACAGGAAGCTTTGATGTAGGCTTCTCTGAGATGGTGGGCTGTATGCGATTGTTTTAGTCTTTTCTATGATTTATTACGATCTGGTTGAGGTTTTTAAGACACCGATAATTCATATTTAAGAAAATAGGCGTGATTTTATGTAGTTTAGATGCAACATTTTATTCTGATTAAGACATTATTTCAATGCAATAACACTTATCCATTCCAACCTGGGAAAAAAAAAAACTTCCGGAAACTTATTCCTTGACTCCAGGAAAATAGCATACTAGTACAGACATAGTGCATAGTAAATAATAAACTAGTTCAGCAAACAGCTAAGTTGGCAGCTTATCAATGCCCAGACAATGCCCAGAGGGTGGCTGGTCGAATTGCCATCAGTGCACCACAGATGGCTCATTCTGGATTTGTGATTTTTGCTTTGTATGGTAGAATACAAATGCATGAGGTGAGATGCAAGCAGTGGACATCAATCCATTAAGCGGATCTGAGACCCTTCCAACCCCTACAAGCATGATCTCTACAGACGTTGGCCCTACAAGGCCAATGGGGTCAGCCCACTATTAGTCAAGCAAAAGCAAGCAAAGCATTAAACACCTGAAAGAGTCTTTGGCCATGTTCCATCCTTCATCTCAGCTCCCAAGATGACTAAGAGACAAACTGAATGGATGAGTAAATTAAAAAAGTAAACTAAAAAATGAGTAAACGTTCAGATGTTGGTGTAGAACTGAGTGCCGACAGCTTACTCGGTGCTCTCTTTTGTCAACTCGGGCCAATCAGACTCTTTGCTATATTTTGAGATAAGAGAAGAGAAACTCTCCAGCTTGGATGGATCATTTTGCATACTAGCACATGAAGCAACATTACTTTTTAACATTGATGGAGCTGAAAACAGACATATTGCATTATGGACAGAGGTGAGTGGTCTCAGAAGCCATTACTTTGTTGCAGGGGTATTACTTAGGAGATTGGGCCAGGTTGGATCCTTTAGTTATTGTAATTTTTTTAGACTTGTATAAATGTATTAAGTTGTATTATATTCTAATCTATTATTTTGAATAGAAATAATTATTTATTATATTTTAAGTGAATATAGTAGCTTTTAGCAAGCACTAAACAAGAAGGTACATCACAGGAATTTTAAAAGGATTTAAAAGTTATTGCAACCAATTAGCAGCAAAAAGATTCCTGAGTTGGAGACAGGGCTTATGCTTATACATGTGACATTACTGGTGCTGTTGTAAAAAAATGACAGGAATAGCTTTTCCCTCCCATAGCTTGGCTTGGTTTGGTATGATAGTATGTACTGACAGTTACCAATATTGAATTTTTAGTTCTGTGCTATTACTTGCTATTTCTTGCATTATATTTCTTATTTATATCAAATGTGAGGAAAAACAATCTCTCCTTTCAAATTAATTAGATTTATACACTGGCTTAAAGAACTGCATTCCATCTTTCACGCTTTTAAGCAGCATTACTGTAATAAAGACTCTATACAATATTGAATGAAACATAGTTAATCCATACTCCAGGGTACAACACACTTGCACAGTTTCAATAATTTTCAGATAGAGAGATTTAATCAGAGATAGGTTAACAGGGGTGAGGGTTGTCTAGCATGCAAATTTCCTGTAAAAGAAAAAAATAGTTTTGTAAACCTTAAGTGAGTGAACTCCCTTTGGTTTGGTACAATTTTGTGTTTTTTTGTGTAACTGTCCCACCACAAACTAGAAGACATAATGCATAATCTTAATCCTAACCCTAACATGACAGATAAAATGCTGTGGTTACTAAAAGGGTTGGATTCTACATGCCACACACACACACACACACACACACACACACACACACACACACACACACACACACACACACAATCTCTCTTCTAGATCCAACCTTTTCAGCCTGGTGACAGAGCTCTGACACATTTTTAAAACCGCAGGTTTTCTCATTACTGCAGATGGAAGACAAGGGATTAATTATCTCTCCAAGAAGAAGAACGTGCCGGGCATCCAGCTGCAATGGAAATAGTTTGTTTTGTAAATGGTACAAACCCAAATTAAGATGGCCATGTCATTCTCTAGAGTTCCAAGAGGCCATCTGTTTTTCCGTGGCAGAATTATCGTCAGGTTTTTTGTTTATGCTGAGCTAAATTCTCTTACGACATATTAGTGTAATATCCCAAAGACACCTGGCACAATGAAAATGAGTAACATTGGCATCCTGTTCTGTGACATAAACATCTTTGCAGTTGGCTGATGTTTGACTGGGGCCACAGTATCTCTTGACACCTGCAAGGCAGGAATGAGACTGGATCTACGGACCACCAGCATGTGTAGGAGGGCCTCTTGTTGCTACTGGGCTGTATGGAAGGGAGAGGGGTTGCTTGGATAAACTGGCCGCCCACTCTATCCAAGCAAGTGTGATCGCATTCAACCCCTCTCCCTTCCGTACAGCCCAGTAGCAACAAGAGACCCTCCTACACATGGTGAAATAAATCACTGAATATGTTTACCCCAAAGCCAAGAACCAACACATTCTAAAAGTTTTTATCTTAGTCATTTTCTTTTTTTGTTTTCCCCCAAAGAAACAGTGTAATCATTGCTCCAAATACCTTAATTTAGATAATTGTTCAATGAAGAAACCATTTAAAAATTAATTCAGCACCTTGCAAAATCAATAATAAATAAGTAGACATGATACATGCTCAATCTCTGTAAATGGGTCATTTGAAAGTAAAAATCCTGATGTTGTTGCTGCTTTTTAGTAGCAGGAACCAGGCAGGTAAGGGATAGGTAAGGGATTGATAAGTATGCCCAATGGCCTGATTTTATCTCTGGGAGACACCACCATGTAAACAAGGGGAGAGAAAAGGCCCACTTAAAGGCCTTTATCTTAGTGGGCTATTAAGAGAAAGCTGTGGATTTAATAAGCCACATTTGTAGGCGCTGAGCTGACAACCTGACTGAAAAACACCAGGCTCATTTGGCAGAGCTCTCTGACAGAGATTCAGCAGCATGGAGACATGAATTCCCCCTGCTGGACGTCACCGCTAGGCAAAATCAGCACAGTGTGACCCACTAAACTGGGAGAGGCACGCAACCCTGCTTAACAACCATCGTCACTACATGAAGCTTCACGTATGTAGAGGAGGTCAGAAAACACGCACGTAACCGGAATCTGCTGCCTCTGAACCTACCATTCCCCAGGTCCTCCCCTCCTTTGCTCTTGCCTCTATCGTCCTTTCAAACCACATCGCTGCATAGGTTGTCTGATGAGGGACGTACTTTTACTGCCTACATAGGAACATTTGCTGGATGGGTTAGTGGAAACTGGCAGGGCTCATTGTTAACTAGAGTATCATGTCAGCTTCCATGGAGCCTGCTGGGACGAGGAGTGTCGTCGGAAGGGGCATTCCTCTGCTCCAATTGGAGATGGACCTTTCCGCGTGTGTCCTGTAGCATAGGGGCCAACTCTGTGGGTGCTCAGGGGCTTAGGCACCCACTGAAAATAATTAGCGGGTGCTCAGTACTGAGGCATGGCCGTTTTGATTTACAGTTAAATGTTATTTCATTAATAATATGTTTCATTAAAAACCATGAAACAATGCTTTTACAGTGGTACTATCATGCCGAAAAATGTCTGACTGCCGTTCTGTCATAAAGGCATTATAACAGTTCTATAGTGTCCGCTGCTAAGCCTGTTGGAAAAAATGTTCGGATTACATCATTTCTGACTAGAAAGTCTTTAAACTCTCTCTGGTTACCAAATATTACATTTACTTTTACTCAGATTGATCCCCACTCGGTGAACTCATGCACTTCAATTTTATGGATAAGCTTTCAATACTTTTTGTTTCAAAGTAAATTTTAGGTAGGCTATATTAATGAATAATTATCATATAATCAAATTATGATATGTCATTATAATTATAATTATACTAAATGTTTATTTAACTGATGTCTTATATAGGGAACAAAAAAATTACAAGGCAGGACAGTAGTAACTGTAGAAGTAGTAAAGAAGGCAGCACCCACGGGCTTCTTTAATATGCAGAATGTAAAAACGACTCTAAGGCAATTGGATTAGGAGACCCATGGTATTACTTGCTTGCTCTGTACCGTAGCGACAAGCCGAGATGCCATACGACAACTGAAAACTTGAACAAAGCTTCTGTACAGAACACTAAGAGGCACGCAATCCCCCCGAGATTACAGACATGATGCAGACTGTGAGCACCAGAGATCACATGTCAAGCAGAGGAGTGGTCAACTGGAAGCAGAAAATAAATGCTGATGATGAATTAATGAGTGTGGGAAGACTGTTTAAACTACACCCTTCAGCTGCATACCAAAGAGACGTTTTTCCAGGGTAGGCACACTTCAGTCACTGACAGTTTAATTAAGTTCTGTTAAAATGTTTTGCGGGAAGCCCAGGGAAGTGGAAACAAAGGGAATAATTAAAATGAAAGAGTTAGGAGTGGCAGCGATAATTTAAAAAAGCAAGGTGTTCTGGGTTTTGATAATGATAAATGACAGTAGATCTGCCTGTCGTGTGAAATTAAATGAAAGCAGGGCAACGGGACAAACAGGGAAAAATGAGATCTAACAAAACACACATTATAAAAAACTACATTATTTAGTTTATTTCCCTTTTTGTTACTTTAGGAGGTTTTAATTTGAGTTTTTCCACAAAACAATGCACAATTGTATGGCATTGTGTGGCACATATCGTGAACTAGAATGCTGAAGGCATTGGGTTAAATTCCGTTCTTTTAATGATTTTTTCATCATGCTCTCGGTGCATATGCTGGGATGTCTCCACAAAGGCCATGCACAATGAATACCACCTCAGACATTTTAAGTCAGTACACATCTAAATTGAAAATCATCACATATCCTTTCGCTCTGTGGATCAAAATTTATTTTGGGTGGAAGTCAATCTGCTGTCTATCATTACTGTGTTGTTGTACGTGCATCTGTGTGTATGTGTCTGTGCATGCGTCTGTGTGTTTATACCTTACTTGCGTGCATATATATGGTGTGTGTGTGCGTGAGGGTGCGCATGTCTGAGTTTGTGTTTGCGCATATATGTTGGTATGTGAATGTGTGCACGTGCGTCTGTGTGTGTGCATGTGTGTATGCGAGGGTGCATATGTTTGTGTTGGTGTGTGTTTGCGTATGTGGGGGTGTTTCTGCATCCTACGGCAGCATCATAGGTTAAAGGGAATGTCTTTATCATATAAAAACACGGTCATCCCTCCTCCTCCCTTCACCAAGCTAAGCAAGGAGGCAGTGGGGGCGGTCGTCTCGTTTTCCCCAGGTCATGGCGTGGGTGCGGGGGCGATGTGATATTCGAAGGCGCAGCGATATTGCAGAAACATGAGCGTGAGAGCATGGCCACAGACAGAGTTGGCCCGAGGGAACTGAGCAGGCGACAGAATTGGTAAAAAGGAATTTACTCACAGGGACTAAACAAAGAGCATGGACTCCACCAATTAAGGCCAGGCTCTCCCAGATATGATGAATACTTTCATTATTTCAAATGAGATTTCCTCAGTCTGATTCATCTCTGAAATATACCTGAGCGGAAGATGGCCAGGTTTGGGCATAAGAATGGGATTCAGTTTGCGTTGTCATTCATTGATTACACACAGCAGATACTAAGGCAACCTTTAGTTTGATTTAATCTTTACTGCGTCAATGATATTCCGCAGATCATTTTAAGCTATTTAATTTTATAGAACCATTGCATCATTTCACACAATTCCCTTTTCAAACAAGCATCCTGGTTATGGGCCTCTTTGAAATAACTATCGGAAAATCTAAAGAAATAGGCTTATTAAGGCTTCTAAATCATTTAGAACGCAACAGGATTCTTTAAACATTACACGTCGCTTATATTATATATATATTATTTATATTAGTTCAGTTCCTTCTGTTTGCAATGGGAGAATTAGCTCTCTATATATGTTTGTATCTTTATATATTTCTATTTTCTTGTGTGCTGATTATAGATGATAAAATTAGATATTCATAATAGGTTAAGTATGGTCGAAAAAGAGTTGTGAGTTGTATACTCCCAAAGTACCCTGTTTCCTGATACCCTGTGCACAGATACACATTAATTTCATATGATAAGCATCTTTCCAGAGGAATTGAATTTGTGGTCCCCTCACCTGCTACACTGAGCTGAGAATTGTCACATCTTTCACAATGTACAGTTTGGTGTCACCGATCACAGATGTAATTCCCAAAATAACTTTTAAAAATTTCTTGAAGATGCAGTCCTTCCTGCTTAATTTTGATCAATTGGAATTCTAAGCCTCTAAAATTCAGTGTGATCCTTAGCAAAATGTTGTTTTTATCTGTGTGCTCCTTGCTGGTTATACAACTCAGAGTTGTTCTGGCTCTGGAGATTGTTATCATTACTAATGCTTTCTCCCACCAAAATATCCACTGAGACCAACCTGGTGAATGGCTGCAGGAGCCGGACAACAGACAGATATATCACACAAATCTAGTATATTACTCACCGTTCACTCCAGCAGGGCAGAGAGGTAAACCGGTTAATTGTGTTTGTGGATGGGAAATATATAAGCCATGAGCCATTTTTATTACAGTAAAAACAAATATTCATGCCCTAGGGTCAGGGCTCATGAAGGGGCAGACGTGCTTCTTGGAATTTTTTACATGATTATATTTTTTTATCATTTTCATTTTTTTATTAATTATAATCATCAATTTTGCTAATGCACCACAAGCACCACCTCTGTGTCTCTTTTACTCTCTGAAGGCAACACAGCTTCCAACGAGGTTCAGCATCGTTTGGAGTAGAGGCATGTTCCCGTTGATGGCACTGCCAGCCTGCAGGTGCCTGGGAAACTGACAGTAGACGCTTGTAAGCGTTGTGCGGAGAGAGGTAGCACAGAGGTTTCTGTTTGAGTCACATTCGTACATTCAATTAACTTAATTAACATGCAGCCTACAGCTATACATCATTCAGTTGTCCCAGGACCATATATTTGTTGGACACAAGATCCGATTCATCAGAATCGAACTGGTGAGTCATTAGAAACCACTGCTCATGTTAAAACTCCACAACCTAGGCATTAGTTGTGTGGGCAGGGTTTTGTACAGGCACATTATTTTAAATCCAAATTAGAACTGATTCAAAATCTTAATGGACCTACCCTTTGAAAACCCTGCACTTCTTAGCACATTTTGTTGAAGAGCAAAAAAGCCTATGTAAAAAAAGCTGGCTTCTTTAAAAAAATAAAAATAAAAATCCTTTCAACTTTCTGGCATATTAGCTGGGATTTCATACTTAATAGTCATGTACTGATGCCTATTAAATTTCACAAAACCCTGGCACCTTAAACTACAAAGAAAACAACATCATGGTAGATCTAATTTTACTCATGGTTCTGTTCCAGTTCTGGTTGAATTCTAGAAGAGAAAATTCTGCAGTAAGATAGCACCCGTGGGTCCTCCTAACAGCTCAGTATAATGACATCCACAATTTCAGTTGTCTTTCCTCTGATTTACCGAGCAAGGCAGACACAGCTGCTTGCAAAGCTACAACCCAATTATAGTTATAAGAAAACATTTATGCTCATCCCTAATGTTTTGGAGGGTAAAGCAAGTCTGGCTCCTGCATACACAAATGAAGCAACATGGACACCAAAAAAATGGCCTGCCTGCATAGATATGCAGTGAAGATGCAGAGATGTAGACTAAAATGCCTCCCAGGGAGGACATCATTGTTCAATAAAACCAAGCACCTACTCAGGGTTTGAAAAAAAGAAGATTTTCCCCATCCATCGTTGATGGCTAGCACACCCTAAATTATTCATTAAGCTATGAAAGAAAAGGTTTCTGGAAAGCTGATAAATAAATAAAAAACGTCGCACAAAGAGATCACCCTTGAGGCAGGGAGACGTCATACAGAATGGAAAAAACCCTAAGCCAGAGCACATTGGAGAAGACTGCCGACAAAATCGATACGCGATGAAGGCGAATGTGTGGGTGTGCTCAAGAGGGAGGGTCACCGTTGTGACGAACACTAAAATGAAATAGACTTTGTATTGATTGATACGGTCGGGCTGTTGAGCCCAGGTTATAACTACTGCCCCAGAGAAATGGTCAGTTTCAATACAGAGAGATTCAGGGAAAAGTAATTGAAACAAGAGACAGGACACCAAGAAAGGGAATTGACGATTGCTTTTGTTTGATTGCTTTGTGTTTCACACAGAAATCCTGCCTTGAACTAACCGAACAAACACAGTTGTTGCCTTCGAAACTACTCGCTCTTGCTTTTCTTCCTTTAGCAGCACTGATATTAGAACAGTAAGTCATCAAAGCTATTGACCATGGACATAACTTAATCTTCTACCTCCTTCTTCCTGGTAGTGATTCATTTTTACATCTTGAAATTAAGCGTGAAAAGTAATAAAAGAAAATGTATTTGCTTAAGTTGATTTCAACTTGCTGCTCTTTGAGTAGAAGACATTGGGGGAGTAGAAGACACAATGTGTTGTGAGAGACTAACCAATAACTATAGAAAGCATTTGTTTGCAGTAATTGCTGCTAAAGTGGCGTAACCAGATATTGGGTCTATGGGACGATTTACGTTTTCACTGTGATATTGGATGTTGCATACCTTTCTATAATAAATTGTTAAAGTACATGTTTTGTTTATTGTTCACTCGGGGTCCCTTTTCTCATCTAATATTGAGTTCTAGTTGAAAATCTGATAACAATCAGTGTCAAGAACATATAAATCAGAAGTGTGTGTATGCACAGCACATGATAAATGATGATGTCATTCATTAAAACCGATAACTTAGCACTGTAGCTTATTTTGACACGGTGAACCAAAAGTTCTAATGATCTTTTATTTAACCTTCCCCATCATTACATAGTTAAGTTAACTTAATTTTACATAAGCCAACGAAAAGAGTCAAGGTTCCTTGCTGAAAATGTGAGTTTGAGTTGTTAGAGGGAATAAAAATGACATAAGAGACATGTTGGTGAAGAGCTCAGTTGTCAGCGGATTCTTATTCATTATCACTAAAGGTGAAAGTCAGCTCTATTCAATCGTTCCAAAACAATGTATTCAATTAAATTTGATGTAATTGCTCGTTGTGTGGTTTTCTCTTCAACAATGGGCTGAAGAGACTGTAACGTATTCGTTTTATGCTGGTAACCTTCTGAAGAGCAAACATTCTCTGCCTGGGGTGACATTAAATCTCAAGAAAGCACCGCAGATAAATCTGACCTTCCTTGCATCATCACTATCTTGCCTCCGATTAAGTTAGTCAAGCCAGAAAACATTTAAACTTTTCTGCTGTCACTCTTCTGCTGTGCTTGGAATTAACTGCTTAATATGCTTTTATTCTGTTCATTTATTTAAATCTATTTTGGTAGATTTTCCCTCGTTGTTAACTATTAACTTAATTTGTTAAGAAAATCAATGTTAAAATATACACAGGTGTGGGACAGTAAAACATTTTAGGATACCAATTTTGGATACAATCACCCATGATGGTCACATTGTGGGACAGACAATTAAATTAAGAAAACTGGATTCCATAGTGTCAAACCTCTATACTGTAAAACAAACATGGTTCCCTATCCCCCCTAACAGGTAGACATGCACACACGCCAACTCGCCTCCTTCTTGTCCGTTAATTGTATTCATCCTAAACCAGATAGAAGAGTCACACCTGTGTGTGAATTTTCCAAAACCACTATACCACCAAATTCCTCAGAGATAATTGAGGTCAATTGAGGACATGGAGTACCGATCAAAGAAATTCTCAATGTATCAAATTCTGGTATAAAGATAATTTCAGATTATTATAAAATCTACCCATTTTCCTAAACTGTAAAAAACCTGTCAATGATAAGTAAAGAGCACTGATATTGCCTCGAATCAATCAGTGATCAACTCTTTAGTCGAAATTGATAATATTGTAGCGTTTCCTCAGAGTGCTACTACTCTGCTACTACTCAGACACCGATCAACAGAAAGACGTGCTCTTTATTTCACACATGCGCTTACGACCGCCTTCATAAAGCCAGAGCTGGCAGTTCAAAGAACTCACTAAACCTATGGACACACAGAAAGCCCTCACTCGCACAAGCAAACAAGCCCACGGTGAGGGAACTAAATCATAACTACAAAGACATGACTGCACAGTTAACCAAACCAGTTAACTAGCCACATCATTATAACAATAATACGACGCATCAAACACATTATTAACACTATTTACAGTTCGGGAGCTAGGCTTCCCAGCAGCCACTTCGGGGATAGCTAAAGCCCATTGGCGGGGGAAGCGCTGCCTGCCGTCCCCCGTTACAATATAAATATTGAATTAGAAGAGTATATAAGCATTTATAACTAGACTCCTTCTATTCTTTACTCACCTTCTGAGCCGAAAAGAGCGAGAGAGTTGACAAAAGCGACTCGGTGTCGTTAACGTGTTGGGTTTCGTCTCGTAAATCAAATCGAGGTTTTATAGTTAGTCTAGCTCATACTGTACATTTTGCCAAAGCATGTTAATATTTTGACAGTTAAGATTCGTCCAGAATCAAACTGCAAAATGTAAATAATATGAAATACTATGAAAGGAACAAAAAGCATGATACATATAAATGGACATACAACATACATGTTAGCTTTCTGTGGTTCAACAACAGCGATATAAAACTAAAAACCATGATCATTATCACTATGTTGAATTTCAAAAATAATGTATACAGTCAATAACAATGCTGCTCATTTGTTTACACGTTCATATTGTATTTTACAGCGCTCATTGGTGTATGAATGCGTCAAACGAAAATGATTAAATATAATCTGCAAAAAAAAACAAACAACCAACCAAAACCTGAATTCATGAATTGCTCCATCTGTATTTATTGATCAAAAGCACACATTATTTTCGCGGCGATATTAGTTAAACACTAAAAGCACTCAGCGGGCTGCTTAAGCGTTTTGACGATGTTTGTGAGGTAGTCAGTGCTAGTGGGTGTGTGGCGTCAAACAGGACAATGACATCAAACCGAAAACCAACCGTCTGCTTTAAAAGCTACCACCAGTTACCACACCAGCTTCAAATCAGTTCACAGCGATTTAGTTACATTAGAGCGACTTGCAAATTTTAGTCCGAGAAACTTTCGGAGTATTTTTGGTTAAATACTTCTTCTGAGAAATGGAAGAAGAAAAAATCTTATATTTATATAAAAACTTAGTCTACTTTTAGTCATTTCTAATGACAACCTTGTTACAACTGTAATAGTTATGAATGTTTCAAGCGTGAGAATGAATTTCTCGGAACTAGATATTGTTTCTCTAGTCCTGGGAAATAACAGCTCGGCTCGCCCGCTCAGACTCGAGTCCCGCCAGTTAGCCACCTCCGCAACTATGTTCGCGGTAGGGGTACTCAGCAACCTCGTCGCAATAGTAGTGCTCTGTATCTCAAAGAAGGAGCAAAAAGAGACCACCTTCTACACCCTGGTTTGTGGGATGGCAGTCACGGACCTTCTGGGCACCTGTTTTACTAGCCCCGTAGTTATCGCGACCTATGTGGCGAACAGGTGGCCTGGTGGGGAGCTTCTCTGTCACTTTTTTTCCTTTTCCATGCTTTTCTTTGGTTCCGCCGGAATGTCGATTCTGTGCGCTATGGCAATAGAGCGGTACCTCGCCATCAACCACGCTTACTTTTACTCACAGTACGTGGATCGGACGATGGCGAGGCTTGCCCTCTTGGCCACCTATTTAGCCAACATTGTACTGTGCATCATGCCAAGCTTTGGATTCGGGAAACACGTCAGACACTTTCCCGGCACCTGGTGTTTTTTGGACTGGCGCGCTACGGATCCCCTCGCAGCTTCCTACTCGTTCTTATATGGAGGGTTCATGTTGGTACTGATAGCGGTGACTGTCTTCTGCAACTTTGCTGTTTGCACATCTCTGGTGAGCATGAGCCAGAGAACTCGGGTGGTGAGAGCGGAGGTCTCCGGTCAATGGTGCTCGAGGCGCCGGTTTCCGAAACTGCCCTCCGTGACTTCGGCAGCGGAAATCCAAATGTTCTGGCTGTTGATCTTCATGACCATTGTGTTTCTGGTGTGCTCCATTCCTTTAGTGGTAAGTTGAACATTATATAAAATTGGCCATAAACATGCTATATACAGAGGTTAACTTCAAGTAAAGAGAATTCAGGTTGAAAATAAACAATACGATTTGGACAGTGATGATGTAAAGGTGTAATTTTATTTTATTTCACAGGTACGCATCTTTGTGAACCAATTGTACGGTCCTGCCTACATCTCAGCAGGCGGTCAGCCGGACTCTCGCAGTGATCTAATAGCAATACGGTTCGCATCCTTCAACCCCATACTGGACCCATGGGTTTACATCTTGTGCCGAAAGAATTTGCTTATCAAGGGATGCGAACGGCTAAAGAGGACAGTGGGCGTTGTGAGAGAGGGTAAAAGGCGCAAGCTTGGATGGGAAAGCAGTCAACAGACACCCCCTTCCTGTGTTAACAGTAACCCCACTAGTTACGCATCTCTATGCACTGGGAACATCAGACGAGAAAGGCAAACCATCACGAGGACAAAGTCATTCACCGACTTTACTGTTCAGCAGGCATGGGACTTCGAGACCGCTCGACCAAGCTTCCATCCTTTCTGCGCCGAACAAAGTGCTCTCATTAACTTCGAGAAAGGATTGCAGACCGGATCTAAAACAACAGAGGTGGAGTCTATTTTACAAGCTATTTTTCACGAATCGCCTCTAGCCATTGGAGCCACTGATTCGCAGCAAGCCCGCATACAGACACTCTCAGCGCACGACAGACAAGTTGAAATAGTCACGTGCACGTTCAGTTCGCAAACTTCTTGCGCCTCAGAGAAGTGCTTCTAACATTGTCCTGATGACAAACCATACTTTATGGTACTTGAGCTATATTATGTTTACCCCGATAACTACATGATCAATCTGTGCAGTGCGATGTTGCACTGACTATACCTTAAGCAGATATCTAGTTAACTGTGATACATTTATATATTATTGAAAATATCAAGCGTTTTAAATAGTGGGTGTGACATTCTTGAAATTGTTTCGATTTTGCTTTGGTATGTAAGACATTTGGTAAAAAAAACATTAAATATATATATATATATATATATATATATATATACCCTAACCACTCTGAACAATATGACCTGAAGGATCAGCCATTTTCCCAGCTGATTTCATAGGTAGCTCTGCTTATATCTGCCTGTTCTGTCCATTCTGTGTGATTGTGTGATTGAGAATATGTTTTTCTGTGTGTCTGTACGATTGTGAAATATGTCTGTTCTGTGTGTCGGTGTGATTGTGAAATATTTCTATTCTGTCTGTTCTGTGTGATTGTGAATATGTCTGTTCTGTGTGTCTGTGTGATTGTGAATATGGACGGCTGTAACCAGACAATCAAGCACTACTGGAATCAAGAATACATAGTGATTCTTAATACACTTTATTGGACACTGGGTTGTACTTGAATGTAAATAGAAATTGTGAATCAAAGCTTTGTATTGCTAGATATTATTTTTTGAAAAAGGTGTTTTGAGAGATGTTAAAAGAGAGGCTTACTTGTTTGTTTGTATTTTTAAAAATGTAAATAAAGCAAATTATTGTTTTTTAAAATGCTTGAATTCTTATAAAAGGAAAAAAATGTAGCTTTGCGTTTAATAAAAACAGAGAAGTATTTCAATGATTCGTAAAATGGTTGGGGAAGTGAGGTCTAACATGAGGGACATTGTGTATTGGGACATACTTAGCATGCAACCTTTTTTTAAGGATGAGACTCGGACAGCTAAATGCACACCTCCAATCAGTGCCACTGCTCTACATAAAGCAGCCAAATAGGATAACATGTTTAGCTCTTGGCAAAGATGAGCTGACCTCAGCAGCTGCCTGTGGCAGTCCTTATTAATGGAAAAATGTCTAGTATTCTGTCATACCAGCCCTATATAGGACAAACTAAACTGGCCTTTGAAGGACAAACTAAATTGGCCTTTGAAGGACATCCTTGTCTATTCAATACCCTTTCAGAGGTTGATTAATTATTTCTAAGATGGATGATAATCAAAGTTGAATGCTCTCACATTGCTTATTCAGTGAGGCAAACAAATGACATTAGGTTTGCCAAGTAAATAATGCCCCATTTTCTGTCTTTATGTCTGAGATACATTTGTGTATTTACATATTTGTTAATTTTATTACATTGATAAACAATGTTTAAAATTCTCGTTGAAATTGCAATTTAACTAATAGTCATCAAATGCTCAAAGCTGTTTTTCAAAGCCTTGTTTTTCAGAACCTGATTATGCATTGTAAATTGCAGATCAATGATTGATCTTGTTTTTGCCTCTTGAATAAGCTCTGTCCAGGAACAACGTTTACACTTAACTTAATCAAAAATCCGTTCTCTCATAGATTCGATATTTGGCCTGATAGTATTAAAAAGTTTACAGCAGATGTTCTGTATGTAGGACCATGAGGAACCATTAACCACAGATGATATGAAGTCCTACGCTACGCTACCAGCAGGGGTCATTGTGGCACAAGAATACGAATCCTCCCCGTGGTATGAATTTGGACAGCAGATATTTTTTTAAAATCATGTCTCCAAACGCACTTGAAGTAGATTTCATAAAGCATAAAGAGTAGTGTCTTACCAAAGCTTACCTTTGTTAATCAAAGACTGAAAACTCACTGGTAATTGGCATTGATTGCAGAATATCCTCACACCCAACAGGAACCTAATAAAAATAACTTCCTTTATTTATTGCGCCGTCCTCTAACTAAATAACTGGCCTGAGCTATGTGTGTACACCCACTTAGTCTATAGAGGGATGTATGTTCATTTGCATCATTTAAAACCATCCCACCATTCTAGCTTCATTAGGGGTGCACCAGTGTGACTCCTGTCTGTTAGGGGGGGTAAAAGCCATATTGTGATGGGATAAGGGCTCAACCTTACACCCCATTCCCACACACAGTAGCAGAACCTCATTTCTTTTCACATATATGAACACTTTATGGTGGTAGTTTAAGAATTAGACCTGATCAGAGAGTCAAAGATCCAAATCCTGGCAGATGAAATGAACCTTCCTTCTCTGGAAAACGTCATTAGGTGGTCCTTCATGAAAAGTCCAACAGTACAATTAGGTTGAAGTATTTTAAAGACATTATAATGAGAATAAACAATCATCTCCCTGGATAGGCATTTGTTTAATTGGGGGCATTAGGATGTAAGTGCATTGCAACTAACAGGCTGCAAGAGGATTCCCCAAAAGATAGCAGCTTACAAATCAAACTGCTTAAAAAAGCCCAGAAAAAAACATAACCATGCGTTCAGAGCCAGCTCATAACCCATATAATGAATATCAGAGTGATTGAGAACCACAGCCGACCACAGGGATCTGCGCCATCCGCATCTGTTTCCAATGCTGTAATGATTCTGTTTTGTTCAAGGTCTCAGGGTAATATGTGTGTCAATGAATCTGCGCATCTCCAAAGTGATGTAGGTACAAACAATCATTTTAAAAGCCCATGGGTAAGGTATTAACCCATGTGAGCCTTACAGGCACAGAGGAAGCAGAAAAAAAATTCAGTGTCTCTGAGTGATATCTGAACTTTTATTAATTTTTTATTTTTTTTGTCAGCTCATCCATTGAGAAGTTTTTGGCACCAGCTTGGCTTATTTAAAACCACACCTAACTAAAGTTTCCTAGATACTCTATAGTCTTAGGTGAGTGGTCTTCAGTGAGAAACCTCTCCTACCGGGGAATTTTCTATTTTGTCTAAAAAGAATACGGATAAAATAATGTTGTCCATGCCTCATAAATGGTCTGTTCTTTCTTCAGTGTGAAGGATTTACCACAGAGAGCTGAACCAGAGAGAAGCTCGGTACATTCTTGGCCTTTTTTGGGTCCAAGCCTTCATAGAATGGAGACCTGAGACAATAAGGGAATTCCGCCGACAGAGCAGCTTCCGATTGGTCCGCTTCTATTCTCTTCCCCGCCCCCATTCATTTCATAGTGTTTGTTGATCATTTTTGTGGATCTGGGCTCAGAGGCTTGAGGTGTTTGGCTGCCTGTGTCACGGACAGGGCCGTGTTGAAGAGTTCATCGGAGAATGCTCCTTCTCGCTCATGTTCAGGCACATACATTTCGTCACTTAGTTGAAAGGCCAGATGAAGGGGGGGGTTACCACTGGACTTGCTTTCATGTCAAAAGTAATGTATCACTGTCTCCTGAATCTCAGGGGGAAACCCGCAAAGCGTGACGTTGTGAAAGGTGGACAAAAGTTGTGAAAAGTGAGGAGGTGTCCCGTATCAGAGCCTTTTTCCATCTGTTGTGCAATCCACAGACATGTAGACAAAAGGCTTGTGAAAGAGCTCCTAGTATCTTCTGAGCAGTATCTGGGCAGAGGGAGGGGGGTAGGTGATGGATCGATAGACAGAAAGGCATGCAGTGCAGTTAAGGGCATTGGATTTGTGGCATGGTCCAGCGTTTTTGAGCACAGGCTAGACCCTATGATCTAGAGATTGCAGGTATGAATGTAGATCATACCAGCAGCCAACTGTAACCGGGATTCCCCAGGTGGTGGGGCCGACTGGGTGCTGCAGGAGTAATTGTAGCTCCACTCAAGGCAGATGGCAAACGCATACTTCCCAGGAATCCAGCACTGCTGATTTGGGCCGTACTTCTATCCCTAACGTCTGGCCGAGCTATGTGGCCTGCATAATTTGTGATTCTGAATTGAAAATAAAATGGTGGTGGGTTCACGTCCAAGAGATAGGTGCTCCTGTTGTTGCCTTGATAATATAAGCTCAATTATTTAGGTACATTTGAAAGATATAATAGAAATATATCTGATCAAGCACTAAATCTGTAGTTTGCAACGAATTGGATTAGGATTGCAATCTTGGTAAAAATTAATAAATGTGTAAATAGAAAGAAAAAGTGTGTATCTGTAGATAATTTGGATTAAACATGATACCTGCCTCTGAGTTAATAGGCAGCTTGGCTGCTGGACGGTATTTGAATGTCTGGGGAGGTCATCTATGGATTCCCGGCTTTTCTCAGCTCAGAAGCGGCTTTGGAGTTTCCAGAGTTGCAGAGTGAACTTCTTCCACGGTTCGCTGCACTCTCCCAAGAGTTTGTTCCCAAAGCCAGGGCAGGAGGCACCATGCAGGCATGCTAGCCTGGCTTTCACTCACTGGTGAACAAAGGGGCGGCTCTTTTGCACCGTCTCCAACACAGGCTAAGGGCAGATGTTTAGTCACCTGCGCTCAGAGGTATTACTGTAGCTGGCCAAGAAAGATCAAAATCACATGGTCTGCCCTCCTCACAGAAAAAAGCTCCTGTCTATGGGTCTTTGTAAACAGCACAGCGAGCTGCTCCATTCTGCAGATAAATAAAGGCTTTTTATACAGGAGCGTGTCCCCGGTACGCATACAAACATACTTCAGGTGCCTTATCTGGGAGTCCCAGCAAAGGGAAAACCAATCAAAACCGATGGCTTTCGGATAACAGAACAAAACGCACTCTGATAGTTTACAGAGACGTGCAAATCTGAGTGTTTCCTTTGCCCCACAGGGCATGGCGTTATGAAAGCTAACCTGTTCAACAGAGGACAAATGCTACTCAGACTTTGAGAAATAGAAGGCCAGGGCATCCTGTATGAGGCTTGTCAGTCAACACTCTTACCTCACCTGGCTTAATCCAGTTTCCCCTATGGCTGATTAGATATTGATTGATTGTAAACCAGGACAAGCATGTAAGAAATGGGAGAAACACAGGAGAAACAGTTGGCTCAATCGTCGTCCATTGACCTAAGTGGTTGAGAGGGCAAAGCAGGTCAGGTCCACGGTATTGCTGGGCGAGAAGATGGTTCAACACGTCAGCCACTGTTGAGGGCTTTTTTGAACATTTTTAAAACTTTATTCCTACGCAGGAAAATTGCCAGAAATGCCATTTCTACAAAAATTAGAGTGGAGTTTTGTGATTAATAATAATACTACTAATAATAATGATAACAATGAAAATAATAATGACTCCTTTATTGAATAACAATTTTATCATCTGTTTTGAAATACTGAGTAAAAAAAAAAAACATTCTAATATTCCTACATGCAGCCGGGATTGTGTGCCCGTTTCACAGAAACTGCAGAAGCCTCGAAAATTGAAAAAGCAGTAAGGCCCTGAAAGTGAGAACACAGCTAACTCGAGTTGTCTCCCTCCAAAGAGGTGAACAGCTGTCTCCTTGGAGATTCTGATCAGAGCTGGCTGGTGACATTCCGGCTGTGGCACTCAGAACTCAAACGTTCCTGTTCTTGGATTGGGTCTGATCAGAGCCGACTAGTAATTGGGTCTTCAGAGTTATGTATGAAGGGAAAGTACTGCCTTTTTCCTCTTAAAACAAAATTACAGTTTTTTTTTTTAAAGAGATTTTTTAAAACAAGAAAACAAAAGATACATGGCCACTTCATAATAAATAAAAATCTGGTATTCATGAAACAAATCTCATACAAAATTATAATAAATAAATAACTTAAATGAAATAAATACTTATATAACTATAATGCAAGGAGATGCATGGCATCTATTGGTGGAATTCAGTTTTTGCTTAAACAGGAAAGTGAAGTATGAAGGAAGCGCTAGAGCAAAACAACCTCGCAATGTTTCTGCTATGCAAAAACAACGTTGTGGCTCATTATGACATAGGAAGGGGCTCCTCCGTTAATTGTCTCCCCCACGATACCCTTGGTATGCTATGACAGGGCCCAGAACGGAGGCCACGCCTCCGACGAGACCCAGGTTGCGGGAAAAATTCACAACTCCTGAGTCACATGGCCTTTCACAACAGCTGCTTGTGAGCTTCCCTTGGGTAAACAGAGTATTTTATGGTATTTATGGGACACTTGCATTGTTGACAGCGTTTGCCCCTCCTAACTTTCCTTCTCCATACCTCGTAAGTGAAGACAGAAGACAAAACAACCATGTTTCGACATCACAGGGAAATACAGATGGTTAATATTAAAGCTGAAACCTGTAAGTTGTCTTTATGTATTTCAGACCTGCCGTAAATGAAACACACACATATATCATCATCACATGACATGGGATTAGGACGTGACAAGATACAAGTAGGATTCTCTTAAAATGTAAGAAAAGACCCAGCAAATATACAACATAAATATACAAATTTTCACCGAAACATTTGACGAATTTCATTGCATTGAAATGAATTGTTTTCCGGTGTCTACTCAAAGGGGGAGAAAGCCTAAAGTCCCACAAAAGGGTTTTTTTATAAACCCTGCCTGACTCCAGCAGCAAAATGCATAAAGAGTTAATAGTACCATGAAATTAGAATTACAGCACCTTGAAATCCTGAGAAATGTGTCCCCAAGGCTAAAGTGAAATTTCAACAAAAAGAAAGGAAAAGAGCTTTTTTCTTTCAACAGAGTTCTCGACACATTACTCTGTGTTCATTCCTTCTCTTGTCTCTGCCATAACAGTAGACTTTCTCCAAATTTTCTCACATCCCTAAAAACCCAAAAAACATCTGGACCAGAGCAGGAACACTGCGGTCACGATATCCAAACAGACCCAGTGTCTTTATCCTCATGTCAGATGACTGTGATTGGTTAGAAGCATCCAGCAGGAAGTCCAGCAAAAAGTTTGACCTGGAGGGAGCTCTTCATCACAGCCATGGAAAGGTTGGTGCACTGGACTTCTTGTAATCTCAGGCTCCGTCTCCAGAACTGGAGGCACAGTAGTTCTAACCTCTCCCCTTGAGAAAAAAAAATCCTGAACACATTAACTTATATGTTTCTATAGCAGGTACCCCCCACACGGTAACAGTTAGCTATTGCGTTATCGCCACTAACCGCTTTTGTACTAATACTAGAACTACGGAAGTGTTCCCTCTAACACTGTTTGTCCAGCATGCATGTAAACGCTGCAATCAGTGGTACTAGTTTGCCTCCTCAATCCCACACCGCAGGTTCTTTGGCAGCCTCCTATATGTGAGAAGTCATCAGAATAAATATGTCATCAGAGCTAATTTTGCTAGACTTGAAAGATGCCAATCAAAAATTAAATAATGAATCCATTCACACAACATGCTAAAACACACTGCCTTTATATGACACTGTTTTTCAAAGCACACAGCGAAATCTTGAATCTCTGTACTCTTTGGGAAAGCCATTTCGGTTAAGCCCACAACAATTTACCTGATTAAATGGTGTTTAGTTTCAGATGTAGACAGTTACATTTTATAGCCTTGAAGAACGTCAAGGAAAATAACGGTACTTTCATTACTGAGAGTAAATTATTTACTTCATTATTTTCGCCATTCAATTAATTTTTTTAATGACTAGACAAAGAATAGCTTTATGGTTAACCATTAATATTTCAAATAACAAACTATTTTGATTACACAGGAATGTGACTGGATGTTGAAAAAGCCCATGTGACCCATTTGAACTAATTAGCTCGACTTTTACCATGTCGTCACATCGTCACTACATGGCCACGTCATCCCGTTAACGGTTAATTATTGTAATTATTGGTTTGAACAATGCAACTGGCTCAAGAGCCTTGTGTCTGGGGAGGCATTGTTACTATGGTGCGTGCCCAGTATACTTCTTGACTTGATCACAGTGAAAGGCAGCCCCATTTAGTTAAAATGTAAACGCTTGTAAAAGTTTTAATTGTTATGCCTTTGGCAGTAAAAACTGGGGTTTAGCACAGCCACAATCTTTGTGATGGACAACAGAGAGAATGGAGAGATGCAGAGTTACCACCTGTTATGAATTCAAACTACCTAGGAATATCGCTATTACGAAATATAAACGAAAGTTAGGGCGGCGCTGGTATAACATGTCCAACACACATAACACTTTTGGCAGGGACAAAAGCTGCTGTTCTGACACATGTATCCATCCATCTATTTATTTGGATTTCAGTGCTAGACGTACCTACTGATTGCGAGTAACCAGCCACTACCTCTTTCTCCCCATGACACAGACAAACAGGTAGGTGTAGCTGTTCCCTTTTCAGAAGATATGATTTTGTGCTAGGTTAGATTGGTCTCTCATGCCACAGTGGAAGTTGTGTACGATGCAGCTTGTGTTTTTTGGGGATGCTGGAAAACAAAACATCAGATAGCTACTCGAGTCGGCACCGGAGATACAAACAGACTCTAGAGATCATGCTGTACCCTTTGGCTTCGGCATGGATTCCTAGGGTGTTTTGTATGAAAGTGGTCCTGACAAAGGCAGTCCTGTAAATCTGTTCATCTTTGGTGAGACCCGGAGAGCCACCATGCCCAAATACGGCACTGAGTGTAGATTTCCAGTGTCTACAGTGTCCCAAGGTCCCAACGCAGAAGTGGGACTAAGAACACTGAACACTGAACACATGGACTGTTTTCCCACATGTTTTACTTCAGAATGTTTCCCGTTGACAGGCAGACGATGCCCCTGTCTTGTCCATTGTCACCCATCTCTGATCCCCACCCTGTCTGTTTCTTTGACAGCTCCGCCCCTCCAAAGGGTAGGCCCCACCCTGTATGGCTGAGCCTCTGACGTGGGATCCTCGTTCCTCCACAAGGGCTAGAGTGAGACCGGCGGTGCTTAGGGGACACCTTCAGGCCCCAGAGCCTCCTCCGGCCTCCCGTCTCCAACCTGCTTTCTTTAAGCAGGTCCCTTCTCTTTTCTCTTATCTCCTAGTGCTTGTTCGCAGGGCGATTCGACCCCACCGGCCTGCCAACCCCCCTCAGCCAACACAGCTGCAGCTGGCGGCCGAGAGGAACTCGATGGCCCGCCATTTGTTCTTAGCGTCCATGAAGGTCACAGTCTCGTAGCGGGTGGGTCGACAGCAGGGGTTGACACTCACCCGCTTGGACGAGCGCTTCGAGATGGTCCCGTTATCCATCAGGGTCTTTAGGGCCAAGTCGTAGTTCATGCGAGAGCTGTGGCAAGTGCCGGCGCAGTACTTGAAGAGGACGATCTCGTCCGAGTCGAAGCCCAGCCCAAGGTCCCGAACCCGCATCTTCTTCCTTTCCATCCAGCAGTCCCGGTCGCCCTTGGACTTCTTGCGGTTCTTCCGTGGACTTTTGCCAGGGGTTGAGTTGGACGGGGAGCGCTCCCAGCGGCCATAGTGGTCTCCCGCCTCGTCTGACAGTGGGGGATTATCTGTGAAAAACACAGTCGCAAGGTGAGTGAATGGAGAACGAATCTCAAATACTGACCCATAGCTGGGCTATCTACAAGGTGCATCAATTAATCCATAATTTTACACTTTATTCTATTATAAAGGTAGCTATTTACTGAAATAATTCGGGTTAAGTGCCTTGCTGGAATTAGAAAACCAACAAACCTTTTTTGCTAAAAGCATGACAACTTAATCACTACACCATCATCAGAAGAATAATGATCTCCATCTGCATCTGTGATTGAAACAGGGTGGAAATGGAGGAGTTTGTTCCCGTTGTTCCAACTGATGTCACTCTTGACTGAATTCATACAGCGCTGTGGCCATACAGCGTCCAAAGTGGCATCCAAAGAGGACTTTCCCAGGGCTTGTTGTTTACCGATGCAGGCTAAAGAATTTAACAAAGCTGTTTATTACCCTGGAATTTTTCGTCCACAAATTAATTCAGGGTTAAAATTTAACGGTGAGCAGTATGTGACCCACTAGCAGAGTCGTCAAGGCGCTTCTGTTTTCAGAGAGGCACAATTACATTCTCCATCCTACAGGACTTGCTTGACGAGAGCACAAATTAAAACAAATGACTGAGGGCTGTATAAATGGACGAGTGGCACGGCATGTGAAGCTTAATTGGTGTGTGCTGGTCTTAAAGAGGCTCAGGTCTTTCCCGGATCACGGCACGTTAACAGTCACCTATCACTCCAGAGTGATTAACAAAAACATAAATTCCTAAAAAGGTGCGCCAGAATGAACAAGGTGTAAGCGCCCACGGTGTCCCACATAACGTACGTCAGCTCATCTACTTTATAATGTTGTGCGTTAGTATTAACGATTTACTACTAGAAAGGTTTTGCTTGAGTCAGTCAAGAACTGGCTCACTAGGTGGTTGGTGAGGCCTCACATGCTCATCATTAACTAGAAGGAGCCCTTAGGAATGCCTGGGATAAGGCATGTGTTCGTCATTTAGAAGCAGAAGTGGAAGCTGCACTGCTCTTAATTATACCGAACGTTGTAAAATGCCCTGCCAGCACACCGGTTTTCTGGTTCGGCAAAGGGGCTAGGAGCTACTTGCCGTGTTACTTGCTGGGTCTTTGTGGAACTTCGGTGCCTAATCAAGAGGATAAATAATTTTTCCTTCTCTCCCTGATGCTCTTAAAGTACACTTTAAACCAGCACCTGCTTCCTTGGCAGGTCTGGAGTGAACTCACACTCCTCCACAAGGCTGTGTTCATGAGCAGTTTCTGATCTCTACGTGAACAGACAATGTTAACAAACAATGCTCACCCCTCAAACTGCGAGGACTGTGGCAACATTTTGGGCTACATGCTGCAAAAGCAGGCATTCTGCAAGGTTGACAGAAGAGCTAAAGCTTAAATAACATTGAGAACATGGACTGGACGACTATCCATTAGACTAAATTTGATTAAAAACGCCATGAGGTTCCTGCAAAATATCATGGCCAAGTAGTAACCTTTTATTTATTAATTTTTTTTAATGGCTGAGATTAAAAATTCATAAACATAAACATCTGTCACCTGTACGTGTGCAAACCAGACCCATGACTGGGAATTGTGCCTAGGACCCTCTGACCGCCGCACATGTGGCACACCCTCCCTGACAAGAGGCACGATTTGTCCACAGGTCCGTGAACCAATCAGTGACCGAAAGTCTGGAGCAGTCATGGCCGAAGCAACACAACATGCAGAAGGTTGTTTAACTGCTGATTATTTTTACCCTGCAACCGTGGGTGGGAATAACATGTTACACCTACTGGGGCATGACCTGAAAAGAGAACCCAGACAGGCACGAGTCCAGGAGTTATATTAGTCGTGTGGGAGAGACGTGCCGATGTTTTACAGCTATCGCCCATCGGGATTGCAGCGGTGATTTATATAGCTCTACTTCCCACGGAGACAGTGGAACACTACCACTGGATTAGATTATCACCATCCGAAAGGGTCCAGTGATAGGGTCCACATGATCTCATAATCTAATAAAATGAGGCAGGAGTGCTTGTGATCCACCTAAGTTGGCCAACAGAAACAAATAAAGTGCCTTGAAATACCTAATTTTCAAAGCTTTTCCACCATCCAATGTACTTAAACGGGTAATTGGGATATATATGACGCTTCAGATCCTAATTTTATTTACCACCGTGAGGATGGGGACTAGAACGGTGACCAGGGAGTGCTGGGTTTGTATTACACTACATAGCGCTAGCAAAGAAACTTTTCTTATCCAGAACGAACTGCACCGCCAAGTACATCTACCACTATGCCACAGGCATATTTAGTTGCCTAATTTAGTTGAAGACGCAGTTCATTGAAGGATGTTATAAATAATTGGGAAAGTACCTACCCAACAGGCTGCTCCATGAGGAGTGGATCTCACTGCCCTCTCTCCGGTCCTCCACCTCCAGAGTTTCAGAGGGCCACTGACCAACCTGTGCCGGGACTCCACCTGTGGTTGGGCTGGGGTCCGCCCCTTGGCGCACCCCGGGGAGAGCACCGTCCACCAGGGCCAGGAGAGATGCCAGGATCCACAGTGTGACCTGGCAGGAAAACACAGAGACAGGGCTGTTGCAGTGGTGCATGTGACGAAGCTCTTCAAAACAGCAAAGATTGAACTGTAAAACTTCATATGTTTTGTTGTACATGAGTGATCACTGAAGGCTGTAGTTTTGGTAATTCACTTCAGTGACAGCAAAGATCCCCATTTTTTGCAATTGGGCTCCTGCAGGTCCTGGCTTGGGTTTGAAAAAAAAATGTTTCTCAACCATGCCTCCCCCAGATTGCTATGGCGCCGATTAATTCGATTTTAATCTTGAAATTTAATTTCATCTTGATTAATTTAATTTAATTTGATTCACAGACACGCCCCCACCCCCATTCTTCTGTGGCAGTTACCATTCAAGCTGTTCTGAGTAAACCGATCTGACCCACATGAGTTCAGGGCCACCCACAAACCCTCATTATGACAGAACTTGCCTTGTCACCCGCAGCCTGCAGAGCCTACCACAGACCTTGCCTTTAATGAATTAATTGACACTCCCGAGGAGCAGTTTTTAATGGACACTTTTCGGGTGGCTCTAATGAACGCAGCAAATTGATGGGCCAAAACGAGGATGCAAAAACAGACACCCGTACAACATAACACCAGCTGTAAGACACAGAATACTGAGCAGATGGAGAAGTCTTTAACGGCCATGTTTCCCATAAAAACAGGAGCCAGAGCACTTCGAAAGGGCTCTCTTAAAGGGCGGTTTTAATGGTAAGCAGATATAAGGTATTTTAACACAGACACGTAATTTGTTGAAGTATGTTGTCTCAGAGGATGTTAAGGATTCAAGCTGGATGTAGCTCTGGCCTGTCTGAAATGGAAAAGAGACGCCACTTACCTTCAAGTTTCTCGGGTGATTTTGGGGGCCTGCTGGAGATGCGGGGGACCCTTCCTGCCTGACCCCCTCTCTCTGCCTCTTCCTATCTGCAGGGACAACAAGCCAACACTCTGTGAGTTGTTGTTGGATGTGGACGAGGAGGCTCAGACTAAGCCCACGCATTGGTTACGCATCCCCAGGGCGGGGCCCTGAGTTGTGAACGAAAGGGACTGATGCATTCATCGGGCCCCCCACGTTAGCTCAGCTGGGTATCAAATTACACTCATAGAGGCAAGAGTGGGGTCTGAACACATTATTTACAAATTCAAACAAAAAAAAATAGCTCTGTTTACTTAAACTGTACTGCTACCACCGGGGCCCCTTCTCCCCATTCCTGCACGTTAATTGGCTGGTGCCTTCAGTTCCATTTCTCAGAGCCACAGCGAACCATGGGTGAAGCAGGTAGAGGGCCCCCACACCCAAGGTCCTGTTGCACTAAAAAATGTTCTTTAAACATGTACCACCTGTCCAACACCTCTCCCATAGAGTGTGAGCTTTTAGCTTGGGGTCACTGTGAGGAACAGCACTGTCCTCTCGGTCGTAATGGGTATCAATGCGCAGCCAAAGGGCCAGCAGCCGGCTGCAGGGAGCGCATGAGACCAAAGGCAGGATTGCAGCACCTCCATAAAAATTGGAATGAAGACAAACAGACGCAGGGCTTGAGGCAGGTTACATCCAGGATGGGGCCCCAGTCCATCGCAGGGCAGGAGATGCACACACTGACATAGGGTCTGAGGCAGATTACACCCAGGATGGGGCCCCAGTCCATCGCAGGGCAGGAGATGCACACACAAACACAATCGTACTTAACGCTAACCACTGAGCCATCATGCTAGGGCTACCTAAATTGGAAATGCTAAATGCATAATAAAACTGATTATTTATTTATTTATCTTTGAAATTTTAACATATGTAATGTTCAATAACACTACAAAGGTGTTCAGCCATTATGGTTTTTTTTTTCCATCCAGGCTTCCTACAGTTTCCTGTTTTGCAGTTTCCTGCAAAGCCACATGGCAGTGGCGGATCCTGTTTTATGCATTAATGTGGCATGCCCCGTCACAAGGGGAAATGACATTGAGGACGGGTGTGCTCCCAATGCTGCTTTTCTATGCAGTTTTCTCTCGAGGGGCAGGGAGGTGAGCTCTGATGAATAGGGTCAGCTGGGGCCACCAGCAGGGATGGTGATAAGAAAACTTCACCTTCACGGGGGAGTTTGGTGGGGGTCTGGGAGATAGCGCCACCAGCTCCTCCGCCAGCCGCCTGTGGAATTAACCCCTCTTCCGGTAATCCCTTCCTTTCTTTCGGCTGATTACAGGAATCCCTCCAGGGGAGAGGAGAGGGGTCATTGTAGGTGTGAAAAGGCGGTGCGTGTGCGTATTCTTGTACATCCCTGTATGTGTGTGTTTATGGGAACCACAGGCACATCACTGTGTTCAGCGAGCTGCCTGTTCTATTACACAGGTAAAAAGGTGCCCATGGTTACAGCATATGCACTTTACAAACACACAACATTCTAATAACGTAACTGTAATACTGCAGCCACACGAATGCTGCCACAATACCCACATGCAACGCAAACCTCACAGACTATGCAAAATGGTCAATCAACACTGGCTTGAAATAAACGTTTACCATGTTTTGGAACAGCGCATTTTCTATGAAAAAATAAATGACCAGCCTCTCTCTTTCAGTAGCAATGTGACTTTTATCACTTCTTGTCAAAATGAATGCAACCAATGACATTAAATTGTAGTTGACTATCCATTACATAGTGTGCCCCAAATCAAATAAAGGCTAAAATAATTTAACTGCTTATAGGCACAGTAAAAGATACGTATTACTTGCAGACACAGTGTAATGGATTCTTGAAACACTAGACATAAAATGATAAACGACCAACCATCTTTCAAAGGGTGGAGATTATAAATAGCTAGGTAAATCAACAGCCAAATGTATGTAAGGAGATATAAAAAGCCTGCATGATGTTCCCATGCAGGCTTTTTATATCTCCTTTATTGCCTTAGGATTCTAAAAAATACCTTACTATACCCTACCCAGACAGGATGGACCGCGAATGCTGAACAAAGGATGGGAAAAACCAGCTGTCTGGTCCAACTAAAACTACTGCTGCTCCTATTAGAATAAATACACGGAGAAGACGTAGACTTTCTTGGTGAGAATTTAAGATTGCTGCTCAGGAGCCACAGATAGTCAAATTAAAAGCACAAGGAGGAGTCTATTCAGCCACACTGAAGACCTCCTGATCAACTGTGAAGTTTTTTTCTTTTCTTTTCAAAATATTTGCACACGAGCTGCAACATTGTTTTATTCCTTAACTGACTGATGACTGATCAGCAAAAAACACCTGCCAAGTAGACAGGAACCTGTTTGAGTTCTTCAGGAGATCAAAAGGGCACCAAATGTGGTTTCATGAAGCAATTAATCCCAGACTAAGCTCTGGGTTGAATGTACACATGATTTCTTAGGGGCCGCTTGTTATGTTCAATACTGGGGGAACTTGAAGAGAACTTAAAGGGTATTTCAAGGTCCAATTGGATTCACATGTTTACCTGAGGTAAATTATTGATATTATATCCAAAAACAACCCTAAGGCGCCTTTGAAACACACTTCCACTCCATTATCTAACGGTATTATCTAACGGCTGAATGAGGACTGTGGCGCAAATTGGTACCAAAGAGAAAAGCTGAAACTAAAAACCAGGCAAAGGACATTTTCTCTCTAACCTGATTTAAAGCTGGTGCTTTTTACGTTTCTATGAGCCTTCATAGAGGGTCCATAATGTCCCCCGTGAAAACACAGTAAGCTTTTAATGTAACAATGGTGAGAACTGTGTAAAGCTGGGTTTATATAGACCAAGAATTTAATTTATCCTGAAACAGCACTGTTTACTTGAAAACCTCCTGAGCACCCGGAACATGGTCAAACAAGCGAGGGTCATCCTGACTGGATGGTCCTGCAACACAGGCCATCCCGAATTTGTGAAAAAATTCAATATCTTTTAAATCTGTATTTCTTTAATAGGATTGTAAAGTGGTAAAAATCACAAATTGGCAAAACAAAACTTTTTTTTAAATGACATCTATTTGACATTTGGCTTTGGAACCATCTATGAGAAGAGCAATTTGCATTTTTAAGTTTAGCAAACCTTCGTTGTAGCTATTTTTAATTTATTTTAAATTTTGTTTTTGCAGTGCTGTGAAATGCTGTTTCTCTCTAGGCCTTCAGAGTCACTGAAAGCCTTACAGACTGTAAGTGGTCTTTTGATATTTCAGCCAGCCAAGCATGTTTTTTTCAAGAATGTGGAATTAGGTTTTCTTTCTTCTACCTTCGAGACGCAATACACGCTATAGCTTCTTGCTTTCTTTTCCTTTAATCCAGAAACGAAATGCACCCTCTCTTTCAACTGTGAGTGAGTTACTCAAGACCCACGTGAAAGCATTTTTCTGAAATCGGAACAGCCATCGGTGCTAGACTGGTTTATGATCAGTGTTTCCTAGTCCTTCTGGGAGAAAATAGCTATTAGCGGCGTTTCATCTGTCAGGTCCACCTATCGTTAAAGGTGAGATAACGCAGCGAGGGGGTGGGGGTGCAGTAAATCAGCACAGCAGTGAAAGGTACCTGGTAGGGACAATAAGTTTACCCCGGCAAAACCATCCACAGTTGATTATTGCCAGGCGTGCTTTTCATGTCACGTGCAAGCTCGCTTCCTCAAAGGCGTCTTCCACCTCCCTCTCAGTAATACATACCTGCCCTGAGAACTGACTTGTTCTGTTCCCAGTCACCATAAAGCCATCTATAGACCCATGAAAACACTCAAATGAACACACAGTCAGTGATATGTGAAATGCCTTGTTGGATATTATTACCTGTCTGACTTTTATAGTATCAGATTTACACAGCAGTGGAAAGGGACCAAACCACTTGGAAGAAACCGTACATATATAAACTGGTGACTCCGGGCAACAGTTTACACTTCGGTACAAACGCTTCCCTTCATTTCATTTGCGAAAATCTAATATAAAACCACATTTTCTCTTGTAAAAACCAAGGGATCAGGTTTTGTTCTGATAATTAACCAATATACAACATGGCAAAACACAGCGGAAAAACATTATTTCGTCTGTACTGACAGCTGTTGTGCTTTGAGTACTGAAACTCAGGGCGCTGGCCTTTTAACTAGTAGACAGGCACTAAGTCAAGATAAACAAGGATTATCACTGTTACTGTTAGGCTGGCAATCACAGTGGTCATTGTAATGCATACAGTCACTTCAAAATGAGCCATATTAAAACAAGTGTTCACCTCTTTTTCACCTCCTGTTCTGCTCCCTTGTTAGGACAGTTAGGGCAGTTCAGTGTTGCGCTCAACACAGCGTAACATTGAACAATATAGCTGGGTGCTCAGCGACACTGCACTAGTTGTGTAGCAGAGTAATCCCCAGCACTGCACACTGTTGATGATGCAGACAATAATACTTCCCACAGTAACGCTTCCCGTACTGCACCGGGGTCACTCAACGAAACCAAACGTGCACAATGCTGCTCACTAATACCTACAATACTACAACAGGGTGTAGCTTCCTGATACTGCCCAATGCAGCTCATTAATACCTGATACCACACACAATAGCGTGTCACTGCCTGATACTGCGCAATGCAGCTCACTAATACCTGATACCAAGGCTGCAGCGAGAGGAACCAGGTATCCAAAAAGGGTTTTTATTTCTGCGGGTGGACGTGAAAACTCACGGAATAGCAAGAGACTCATTCCAAACTTTCCCATACAACAGAAACAAGGCAGTTTGCTACATCCATCACAACTGTGCACACTTAATGCATGCCAGAATGCTATAATTAGTTCTAGGGCAATCAGTGAAAATAAAGTCCCCAAAGGGAAAGGCACACTGGGGAGCAGGGCAGAATTCCCAGCTCAGAACCATGTCCTATCCACTTCTCCAAGTCATAGATCACACTTCTCATTCTGCAAAGTTATGCAGTCCCACCTAGTGCCTTAGGACCAGTGCAATTTATTCATGTATTGCTGGCTCGGGCTGTGAGCATCAGGTACACCTTTCACAGAGCCAGAGTCTAGGGACAAGAAGGAAGGGTTCTAATCATCGCTCTTTCTTAGGTTACAATCTAGGCTACTGCGGCATTTCTCAGTCTGTTGTTCTAGGGATGAGGATTTACCCGTCAAGAAAAAAAGCCTCTGCGCCCAGGACATGGTTTGCAATATGATGCTCTGGGGCAACTTTGCAGAATCCACCGAGATCAACTGAGATTTCGGAGAAGCTTCTCAATGAGGACTCCCAACTCAGTCAAGTCTTTCTTTTTGGTATTCATATGTTTTAAATAAAGATATTTCATATGATTACTATTATATTTACTATGTAATAAAGTAAATATAATAGTAATACGTAAATGTCTTGTAGATGCCATTGTTTTTATCACATGTATAGCTATCTAGGAAAATATTCTAAGAAGAATAAAAGATGTTGACTTTTCTGTAATGAACAGGAAAAAAGGCCTTGAACTCAGTTTCATAATCAAGGTTGCCCGGGACTGAAAGGCTTTTGTGACTGATTGGGTCTGAGCAGGACGTGCCTCAGGAGTAATAACAGCGATGCAAAGTTCGCTCCAACACTTCCCCCACCTGACCTGCTTAGGCACTGGAACCATTTCTGACAAAACCTTTATCTTGAGCACGCAGCATCCCTGGGGACTGTGTCTAATCAGACCAGCACTGCTGAGCAAGTCAGGATAGCTGCTGCTTACAGTGGGGATGGGTTCACAGAATACATTAACAAAGGCAGCCAGCGCACCTTTAGCAAACCTGTCTAACGTGCCAGGCCCTCCAGCGATCTGTGGGCAGCTCTGCGCTAATTTCAGGAGGAGCTCACTGAGGGATTTATAAATAATCTTCCCATGTTTTCGTACGCTCTGTAGAACATCATTATAGTACAACTCTGGGTGCGTTTACATGGTTGGTATCAGGCAGGGACAACATCACCGAGAACATTGCATTTCAAGCGTGGCCTCGACAGCTTTTACACACCGTACACACAAGATCCCAAGGTCTCAAGGTCCTTGGTTTTTCTGAGCTCCGGCACAACTGACCCACAGTTACAGGCCGGGTCCCAAGATTTCACTTAACACAGACACTGCGAGCTCATCGAGCGTGATCGTTTTACTGCTGGGACGAGGGACCACCAAATGAGCCTGGATACAAATATGACGATATTTGGAAATGGCTGCGTGCCTGGTTTATAATAACAACCGCTGGCGGTTTAAGACATCGCACGCTGGCCTGAGGCTCCCCTGTGGACGAGCGTGGGTGCATCACACGGGCCATCCTGACCCGCCGCGGATCCATAATGCAAATACCGCAATGTAAAATACATTCTTTTCCGTGCAATGTTTTCCAGCCAATGTGGTCTGTGCTTTCGCCCCGCCTCCATCTTCTCCAGCGGCGTCGTTCACAAGCACTGAGCTTTTATCCGTCTGCCACAGCATCCAGCATTCTAATGAAACGCGTGGTTTTGGTCGGCGCCCTTTGCATAAGTTGCTCAAGGTTTAAACCCCGGGACGAGTGTGTGCCACCGCCCGCGATGCATGTCATTTGGCTTTACAAATGATGTGGATATTGTTTGCATTCCCCGGCATGGAACGTCCCCACAGGCAGGGCTGAGAAAGGCTCAGACGGCCAGCCAGCTGCACACCTGTTCACGTTGGCCCCCAGATGCACTTCAGCTGCTGGGCCAGCTACCATGTCCATGGGGCAAACCTACTGTAAATCCTACCCGGACCACTGTTTATGACTGAACAGGAGACTCATTGCTGAATGGACAGGAAGGAGAGGTGACTGAGGAGCTGGACATGCGCCCAGAAATATGGAAGTACAAATCCTAAGAGAGGTCCTGAAGTTGTACCCACGAGAAAGACCACGAGTAAAAAACCCAGCTGAATAAATGGGTAAAGTGTTAAGCTAACTTAATAAAAAAATCACGATAAATTATTATTATTACGATTATTATCAAACCTGGAGAATAAAATCCCCCAGTATATTGGGAGAATGGGATTTGTCTTGAAACAAACATGTCTCCTAAATTCTAAGGCAAACAAGTTGCCTGAATGCACAACAGAGTTTATGCTATGTGGTTGCATTTCATCTTAGTGCCCACAAAAAGTTGAGACAGTAGTCCCCAAGCTAGCCATTACACATGACAGACATTGTCGGTGGTTTCACATGTCAGAGGACCCGTGGTGGAAAGTTACCTCGTCACTTTCAGACAGCTCATAACTGCACACACACACACACACGCACACGCACACACACAAGCACACGCACACGCACGCACACGCACACACACGCACACACACACACACACATATATATATCACTTTGAGACAAAGTTCCTTTTCTCAGAGGTTTCTCACCTTTCATTGTGCTCCCTGGGCTAGCTCAGCTGCTCTGAAAGCAGAGGAAGTCCCACTTTTACCTTCTCTGAGGGGCCTCCTGATATCGTGGGGGAAATGAGCTCCTTTTACCCATCTAGATATTCACAACTTTCTCCGTCACAAAACATTTAGAGTTGTAATGCGTCATCTGCGGCACATGGACGTCGATCGAAAGAGGAGCGGATGAATAAAGATCCTGGTGCATTTTCCCCAAATTCCCCAAAGAATGACTCAGGCGGCCAGGGAGCCGTTCACAGTGTTTATGTTGACGGAATTCTGCAGCATTCCACAGCTTTGTGTTTGTAATACAGTACTCATACCCCATTTCCCAACCACACATCCCTTTCTAAGACATACCACATTACCCAACCAGACATCCCTTTCTAAGAAATACCACACTGCCCAACCACACATCCCTTTATAAAACATACCACATTACAGAATTATACTTCCCTTTTATAAGACATATGACTACAGGGTGATAGAAGCACCTGCACCAATAATGAGAGCCCAATCAAGCTAATCAAGTCTAATTTGCTTTGATATTCTTTGGGCTTTGGTGAGGGGCTTTAATATCGCCGCTCACTATCCTGAAATATTGCATGGTAAGTGACAAGTCATCCTGTCCACCAGCTGCTTGGTTCTGTTGCACGCTGGTCAAATATCCAAATATCTCAACAATCTTCAATACATCGACTTTCACTGCAAGCACATTTGAAAGCTTCCTTGTGGCCTACGCACACTATATCACTCAACTCTGTATGGTAACCCTGTTTGAACAGGAATAACCATCCAAAATGCATCAAATCTTTAGAAAATCAGTCTTTCATTGCTTAAACAATAATTGCACTTTTCGTGGTTAGATCTCCACTGTAATTCCATGTTTTGGTATCCAGAGAATCTCAGTGCAGCCGAGCTGTTGTGGATAAGCACCCCATCCGCTAGGGGGCGACATTTGCGAGCAACACGAAGAAACAGAATCAAAGATCCTTATTTCCATTCCAAGCCACCAAGACATTTCTTCCTTAGGAGGAAGAAATTGATTTCTGACTGCAAGACATGAAAAGGAACTGCGGTAGCCATCGCTGTGCTTCTGCATCAATGAAACAACTTCTTAAAACTAACCATTATCAGGCATAAAGGAAACTGTGTATGTGGCATGTTTCACTAATTACAGACATCCAAATCACTTGCTAGAATCAAACACGTAGAGGTTAATTCTGATCATCCAGCAGCACAGTTGAGCTCCGTGCGCCTGCTCATTCATCCCAACCAAGTTCCGAAAACTAAAAGATAAACTGGGACCTGTACAAAAGCCATCCCTGCTCCGCTGGGCTGCAGATAGACCTCACCTGGGTCCTTCCCCCATCCTCCTGCATTCATTTAAACTCCTGCAATCCTGACCCAACCTGGGGATTTATAGTGGTTTTCATTACACCAAAGGCAGGCAGTTCATTAGCACTCCCTGGGATAAAGCATCCTGCAATTACTCTGGCGCAGAGGGAAGCAACTCTTAACTTCTACCAGCCATTCTGCTGGGCCCTGGGGGACATCGCTCATTGTTCATACGGCTACATTTTCACAACCATGATTGGTTGGCAGAAAGTACATTATTTACTCCAGGATTCATGCCAACATGCCCTAAAGTCATGTCACGGGCGAAACAGGGACCAACCATTGCAGCAAGGACAACTTCTAGTGAGGACATGACAGTATCAGAAAAAAACATTCAATTTCAATGTAAGTACCATTCATTTAAAATATATTGCTGAATTGTCAGGAAATATTTTTAAAATGTTGAAAATGATTTGGAAGTAAAAAAGGATACCCTGAATGAAGATAAGTTAAGCTTTGTAAGTTGAAGTTGACCCTGAATGAGGGTCTGCTAATTAGATGCAAACTCTGACTCAAAGTGATCAGCTTAAAAATCTTAAAACAGACTGCAATTTCAATACAAACAGACTTAATTAGGGTCATCAAACATTGATCCAAGCACTGGCAGAGCAGAGTAAAGGACAACCATTATGAAAGCATTGACTTTATATCCAAATCAGCATTTAGTGGAGTTTGTCCGCCCTCACCTCTGCCCAGACCTTCACGCATTTAACCATCCTGCAGTTTTTTTGATTTGCCTCAGGGAGGTCAGGGAGTCAGTGCTGCACACTAATGGGGGTGCAGAAGTGAGGGAATTGTACTGTAGTATGATCTAAATGGTGATTTATCCTCTGGCCCTGCATAAGCACCCTCCATTATGACTGAAGCAGAGGTGTTGAGAATCTGGCTGCCCACATTTTGGTGCATTACGGCACTATTTGGATTTTATGGGGCACTGCATTTGAAGTGAAGGGGAGGGGGGTAACTTCTCTTATAACCCTCCAGCCCGGGACCCCCTGGCCCCTGTTTTCAGGTGGTTCCATGATTAAGAACAGACCTTTGCATTTTTAACACATCCCTCTTTCATACCCTCACCTTTTACTTCTCTTTGACAGATGCCCCCGCCCACTTTGGCAGTAGCTGTCGGTCTTTTGACCCTGAACAATAAGTACTTCATTAAATTCCTCTGAATTTCAAACGACACCCCACTTTAATAAGCAAAAACTTTGCTTGATTA
>JAOYSI010004344.1:0-14383 GCA_025775065.1 Hiodon alosoides
GTGTGTGTGTGTGTGTGTGTGTGTGTGTGTGTGTGTGTGTGTGTGTGTGTGTGTGTGTGTGTGTGTGTGTGTCTGTCAAGCTTGCACACAAATGCAGTGCAATGCTTCAACTAAGCGCTCCAGTGGAAACTGCACATACATCCTGCTGGGATAAGGGACAATTATTTCTGCAGCTATTTTCTGCGGATCATCATTAAAAGTACTTTTTTGATTCCAGAATGACAATGAATTATATATGTATACGCATTGTTCAGAAATGGAAAACTACCAATGATAAACACCATACTGTTTTCTACTATAACATGGATTTTACAATTAACTAAATTCTTGTTTCATTTCTCACCCATGTATTTATTTTTTTTCCATTCCTTGGTAAACAGGTTATTTACATATGTGGACGTTGGCAAAACAGCAAACGAGAGGAAAAACTCCAGAAATAGATTCTCAAACTGATTTTTGATAATTATAACAATCTGATATTTATTTGATTGATGTTTGTTTTGTTTTAAAACAGCCTGTAGGTCTTCCGTGGTAACAAAAGATAACATGCTACGAAACACAGGTATCCAAGAAACCTTAGAAGCCTTTTCATGAGATTTGATTGATGTGCCGTCGTGATTTATATAAGTGGCTGTTTTGAAAAAAATAGACACTAACTAATATTGAGGGAGAATTAGTTGGGCAATAGTTAAATCAAGAGCTGGGTTCATGCCCCATAATTGCCCCTGTTCTTTCCTGTTTTATCCCTGAGAACACAGTGAGCAGTGCTGTGGATCTTACGATAGTATCAACTTTAAATGTCTTGGTGTAATGAGTATGTACCTACTGAAAAAGCCTAGGTCCAAACGGTAAGCCTCTTTTTGGTCTTTGCCTGTGACAGGTAATGGTGCACTAGCAAATCATAATTCATTTTCATGTCAAAGGTTGGACGTGCATCCTCCTAAACCTTTCCCCTTGATGCTTAAGTGAAGAAAATGCATGTATGCCTGGAAAAAAAGTTGGTCCTTGTCATTCATGTTGCACATTTATCAAGAAAAACCCTCCAGTGTACCAGGAATTTGCATTTCCAGAATGAGTGTCCAGAATTTCTTCCAGTTTGGTGGAGGTTGATTTGGGTCCATGACAGATTCCCCCTCCGGCAGAGCCATTTCGGAGTTTCCACCCTTGTGGACCCGAGGTGCAGCCCACTTCACAGAGCTTAATACTGCCCTTCATCGCACAGCGCTGAAACAGACACGCGCGGATGTCTGACTCGTCCGCTGCTGTCAGGCAGGTGACCCACTGGTCCGAGCCTATCAGCGTGATTAACACAGCGAGGAATCTGTCGCTTCCAGGAATACATTTACGACCAAAGACAGATTGCTACCCTATGATTATCTGTCTATTTCTCCCTGACTGAAATCATCAAGTTTTATTTTGCCCTGGTATGATTTGCCCCTCTATGCAGCCTGTCTAATACCCATAGCCTTGCCCTAGAACAGTGAAGCTGGAGCAAATCGTATAAAATATAACAAGTGCATTAACTGGACTGCTCCAGAGCTGTTGCATGTAAAAAGGGATGTGCAAGGATGGGAGGGGTCTCGGCTGTACTGTGGTAATGGGTCTGGTTGTCTGGAAATGCTTTTTGGTACATATACATAGAGTGTCCCAATGCAATAGTATAATATTCTTCTTTAGTTTTACCCCTGCACAGCTGCTGTAGGGATCACACTTCCAGCCTATTTTGAGCCATAAAGAACATTATGCAATTTATTTTAAACATTTTATATTTGATTTTCCTCTCTCAGCCCCATTGATACACATACAAGGGCATACTAAACCAGAGCTGCGCTTTGTAATCATTATTTTGAAACCAAAACACATACGCTTGAGAAACACTTACAGTATGCTGTACTTTTAAACTGCATTTAAAATATTGATTTTAAATCTAACCTGGCTTAAAACAGCAAACCCCATTTTCCATTGGTTGATTTTGTAGTTGGCTGCTACACCTGAGGAAAGTATTGTCTGCCGATCTGAGCATCTGGGAGCATTGACCTCCGCTTCCATTGTTATTTTTATATATCAGTCCCGTCTTTTGTAGGATGATGAGAACTTTTTCTGAAAAGTGAATTTTATTTTAGTAAGTTCTCATGTATTCTGAACTTTTTTTGCTTAAAATCCCCAATAAATAGTTTTTTTTAAATTCATTTATTTTTATTTTCATTAATAATACGTAAATTATTTGGAATAAAGAAGCTAAATTTACTGTACTCTAAAAGTGAAAAAGCACTAATGATTACAATTAAAGGGGAAAAAAAGTAATTTTATGTAACAAGGTTTGATATTTAAATAGCAGATATACAGTATGATTATTAAAATCATTATTAAAATGATCCAAAATCCATAATGAAAATTATTATACCCTTCAATACAAGGAACTGCCAAAAAAAAATACAAAATCACTGCTGGATCTTCCACTGTTTACAACCTTTAGTTTAGGGTCCCTCACATAATGACGTTTCTATCACCCTTATTATGTGTGGGCATTTCTTTTCTTCGATCGTTAATAACTTTTATACACACATTTTTTAAAAACCATATAGATAACGCTGAGATGAAATCAATAGAATTTACAATCACAGATGGTCAGCTTATTTTTGTCTTCTGTCTCGAACATACTTGTGTGGACTTTTTACTCACCATTTTACTAACTTGTTAATACATAACTTTTTTTTTTTTTTGCATTGAAATACGTTGGAGAGAGCGTGACTTTATCACTAATGGATGTCATAACTGCAACACCAGACACTCTTTCAGAATGTAAAAGAAGCATCCCTCTTAACTAAAAATGAGTTTATTTCCCTAGTTTTTATAGCATTATTAGCAAATTCACTGGAAAGTTTTTTAACTGGCTAGGTGATCCAACCGTGAATTTGAAATGAGCCCAAAACATTTTTAAAAGGCTATATAATGTCTCTAGGATCTTTAATTTGAAATGGAAAAATAAAAATCATATTTATAACATATACATCTTATACAATTTTAATAATGCATACAAAAGCTGATAAAGAGACCCACCATATTTATATATTTTCATTAATAGACGCATCTGTATGGTTGAAGAATTCAAAATTGAATTGTTTTACTGAAATGTATTTAATGGCGAAGATGGGGAAAAAATTGAAAAAAAGGACTCTTGTAGAAATATTTTTAAAATAACCTTTTGCAATTAAATTATTTCAGAAATATGATATACATTCTTAGTGTCTGAGTCTTATTTTATTCGTTTCTGTATGTTTCGTAGATTTTTATTTTTTATCAGGAAAAGTATTTATAGCATCATCATTCGAATAATCTTGATGCAATTCAAATAATGCATTCAGAACAAGCAAATCATTTAAATAAGGATTATTTCTGTAGAGATGTAATAAATAAATAAAAATCCAGCTCTACTCAAATTAAATACGCTTATTATTATAAGTGGAGCAATAAAGAGATCATAGGACACAGGCCTCACTAAATAATTTTTATTACGATACTGTTTTTATTGACCTTTCACCTTTCTGGTGACATCACCTGTTAATAAAAATATTGCATGGCCACGACTTAGTACCACATGGGAGCGGGATCATAATGCGTGGGAACGAGATTATGAAGTCGTGGCCACGCAATATTTTTATTAACAGGTGATGTCACTAGAGGGGTTCCATAATTCAACCCCCCAAATGTTTTTGCACACAGAGTTGCATTACCACTTCTGTAATTTGGGGCAGTGGTGCTCTGGAGCCTTAACAGGGACAGGGACAGGAGGCCACTCGCAGGGCAGGGGACACACACAGAGACATACACTCAGCCACACGCAGAGAGACACGCTCAGCCAATTTGGCAGACCCCAGTCCACCAAGCTCACAGTTTTTTGGACAGTGTGAGGAAACCTGTGTTGTAGTCCTTTAACCAAAACAATTCTAGGAGGAAACCCACAAGAAAACACACACGACTTGCGAACTTCAAGAGTGACCAGAGCTGGATTTAAACCTAGGACCTTGGCACTATGAGGCACCAATGCTAAACACTGAGCCCCTGTGAAGCCAATACTTAAATAACATTTATTTAAAATGAAGCTGAATGTTTGTAGTGCGGTAGTCCATATAACATGTTCAATTCTTGTCTTTCATTTTGCTAATATTTAATTAGGAGACTGAGGAAAAAAGCAAACAACTTTACTCATATTTATACACAGGTTAAACAGGAAAATGTGGAATATATATGATTATTGAATAAATTATTGAATAAATATGCAAAACGTAATAATGGCCCTAGTTAGACAAGCTAGAGTTCAGACGAGGCAATATACCTACAACCGATGTCTGCATACTTCGGATAATCTGTGATTAGTCATCCAAATATATTTTCATATATATGTATATATATTTCAAGTTGTAATTCCAGTTTAGCGTGCCCAGAATTAGCTATCCTATTGAGATTGTGTCAGTTCCCATTGTGGTAAAAAAAGTCTATTATTTTTACGATACAGAGGGGTCTGTCCAAAAAATCTAATCAGAATTTAATGTAATAGTAGGCATTTGAATACTCTGTGATTACAAAATTCGAAAAGTAGGCAAGTTGAATATTAGATCAACTAAAGCCACTCTTGTGAGGTAAGTAATAACGGACAACATCTGGATATTATGAATTTGTTAGAAACATGTCTTAAACGCTGGGGTGCTCATTTGGGATTTATTGCACTGAAAAAGACCACCCCAGAAAAACCAAGCATATTTGGTTGTGGTGGTGATGTTGCTACAATTTCTGATTCAGAACTAGGTTTTGTGTTAAAACTCAAAATGATATGTTTCCGGCTTTTAAATGCTCATAGCAAAATGTGTTCTGGCCAAGACCTTCATTTGTGACTTTCCAAACCGCACTCTCTAATGTTTAATGCTAATTTTTTTTTTTTTTTTAAGCAGTCAGAGCAAATATTGACTGATTCTGAACCAGGACCTGGGTACTATATGAGTTGGTCAATAAAACCACTGACTGTGACGGATCTTGTAGAAAAACTTAAACCCAAGCTCAACCCAATGAAGAAGAGCTCAGTAGCTGCATGTAAAATGAAGAAATGTTAGATGCATATAACAATGCACTTTGATATACTTTAGACACAGTGGTTCCCCTGATGAAGAAAGTAATAAAGTGTATGAAACTTGCTCCGTTGTATACTATTTGTCCTTTAACTATCTTGGGTGATGAGATATAAGTAGGCCCACCGCCGTCAGTCTGGCCGTGCTCTTAGGAAGCAGGAAAGACTCTGAACACCTTCATGGCTATATTACCTTGCATCTCATCACATATTTGAGTTTTTATCCTTCAATAGTTTATTCATTTTAAGGCTACATAATGTTATACACCACTAATCACTGCATACATTTTAGTCCACTTTCCCTTGATTGTCAGTCTTTTTCCTCCATCTCTCCCTGGCTTGTAAGGGATACACTGAGGCAGATCTGGGAGGGATATCATCTCAAGTGTAGCCCTGGCAGCAATAACCAAGAACCAAGAAGGAGCACCCTGTGGTGTAATGTTGGGTATCCCTCCAACCTTCCTCAAAGTTCTGAAGCTGCTGAGCTATCATCTCAGCTCTTTACTGATTACTTTATTATTCAGTTTTATTTTATGTGTCTACTTTTCTGTCATTTTCCAGTAGTTCTCTTGACTGCCCGGTCAAGGAATACTTTTAGCAGTTTTTCCTGTTTTGCACTGGGTTTTCTGTTGAGTGCTTTGTGACAAATTCTATAGCAAATAAAATGTCTTTGATTGATTGATGTCAGACTTCAAAACAATAAAAGCTGAAAAACTATATGTACTGACCAACTAATTACTGATATGATATAACGAGAAAAGGGATGTCACTTCCCGTCCCTAGTGCTCACTGAAAGAAAACAAGTAAAATATCTAAATACATTTAAGTTGCAGTCTCTAAATGGTAGTTGCTGTCCACTAACACCAAACAGGCTTCAGACATGGGCTACATGATGACCTACATGTGAAATGCAGAGACATTTTATGGCATAAACCTAAGCAATGAACAGCCCTACTCATATCAAAGGGATTACAGAACAAACACACAAGGTGGCCAAGTTCATTGTCAGTTTTCCCTGAAGAAATAATATCATCATTTTACATTAGGGTTATAAGGCATGGAAATGCATAAAAGGCAAGGAAATTAGGTCAAATAAATAATTCAGAATCTTTCTGCCACTGTGACGAGATAAAATTATTTTTAAAATCAATTTTCAGCACGGTAAAATATCTTTGCTTGAGACTTAATGGTTTATTCTACTATTGGCATCTGAATATTAAAATATTATCTAATTATTAGTAGCTATGTTGTAGCAATGTTAGTACTACTTGGTGACTTACAAGGAGAAAACGTAACAGAACAAAGGATACCCATGACTATGGAAAATATTAAAGAAATTCAACATTGAAAACTTAACTCACTATACAAATTAATAACTTCATAGCTAATATGTTAACTGGCTAATTATATTTAGCTAATTTTTATTTAGCTCAAGCATTAAATCATGTTTTGTCCTTTTAAAACCGCATTCCGCATGTGTACCTGGAGTCACTTTTACACATTACCCATGTAACTTTTTTGTTATCAAATTTTCCCCCAAATTGAAAAATCTCACTTTAAAATCTCCCCAATTTGGAATCCTCAATTCCTATGCTAATGAATCTTGGCTCGTCGCTACGACTCCCACTACCACACACAAGGGGGTGAGGAAGTGCGACTCGCCTCCTCCAATCCTAGCCACCTTTGTGCCTCCCATCCCTTTCGCACTCTGCAGGCTACACTGCCCACACAAGAGGTTTTGTGCCGAAAGGAGGCTGCATAACCACTCAGACACTGATGGTTATTGAAGAAAGGAGGATGGTACTTGACATAATTACGTTATGCAGTGACTAAACGGCAATTTTTAGTAAATGTTTTATATTCATATGAGCCAGCAAATTGTGTGTGCTAAATTAAATTGAAGGTGTTGGAGGGGGCAGTAAGGCCAAATTAAGTTTTGAACAGAATCTGAGGCTCAGAAGGTTCCAGTGGAGAGGGCGAATGGAACATGCACAGACGTTGGGAGGTTACAAATATATTGCAGAACTGAAGAACTGAAGAAAGTCTTCATTTTATGTCACAAAAAACTTCCTTCAGTAATGTTGATCAATTGCCAAACGTGTTGCTATGAGACTTATTAATCAATTTCCCCTGTGATCCACCGCTTATTTCTAAAGAGTCACTTTTGTCAGACTCCATTGAAATATGAGTGCAAACTAGCAACATTTGTGCATAACACATCTTTAAAGCATGAGTGTGATTTAAGCTTCCACGTAAACTTTCGGTTAGAGATATAGACAGATCCTGTTGAGTTCTCCTCCCATTTACTAACTGAATCAATTACTGTAAATGATTTCCTCCCAAAGATTCCTTTTTTTTGACACGCAGAAATATTAAGTCGCTCATTTTGTACTTCAGTGAGAATGCTAGTGTTTTCAGGACTAATGAGCGCTACAGATAAAAACACAAGTATAACATCTGCATACCCCATTTAGTTTCCTTAACACCGAGACAGTGGTTATTATATACATCACCTTATCTCCCACTTTTTGGAAGAACCCACTTTATTATTTCACTCCTAAATGCCTGCTGAAGTTTATAAAGATGATTTACAGTTTTACAGAAATAAGAGTCTTTTAAATGCATTGCACGGGGCACCTAACGAGCAAGTATTGATCTTTAAGGAAATGTATTATTGTGGTAATCGTCCTTTGGCTGTTTTGGAAACTTTCAGTTTTTCCCAACATAAAAAACAACAACATTTCCCTTACTGTAGCACCTATGTTTAGCACTATAAAATTTTAAACATGCACCTGCAAGTACTATATAGTAATATATTTTGTCAGGTAACTCAACCATATAAGGTATATGTTTAATATCCCTACAACACATTTTGACTGTATTAAAATCATAGCATGTACTGAAATTGGTAAATATTACGAAGATTTCAGTTGTGCTATTTCATTGCACTACACACTGTATAAATGTATTCATTTATCCTGTGGTCAACACAGCCATTATTCAACTAATAAATTAACAATGAAACATAGAAATGTGTGTAAAACAGGTAAGTGTGACTGTTACCGGGACCAAATCAAAACTTTGACAATCATATTTAATAAAATAGTATCTAATAGCATTTTCTCTTCGTTATAATTATTTCATTTCTTCCACTCATGTAAATAAAAATAAAAAATTAAGTTAAGTTAAGTTCTGTTTTGGTCCCAACCTGAATTACATTAAATAATTCTCATAACATAATAATGATTGTCTCTAACTGAACTGAACTGAACTTGAGTCGACTGTATATATGTAATTGGAATAGATACTAAAGATATTGCAGAAGAAGTGTAGTGCACACCTAATTTGGCTTTCTAAAACGAATGGAATGCATTGATTATGCATTTCTTTGCTATTTTGTTTCATGTCCCTTCTTCCCTGAGCAATTAAATTGTGTCCCCTACCAGGCTATTTCATGGTCTAAGTACAGAATATTTTTGTGGTGCTTCCTTGATGCGCTTGAGGGGGTCTCAACAAAGGATTAGGTTTTGCTGTAACCACGGAATAAATCTGAAAACAGATCACACCAAACTCAGATCTGTAACCTTTCCACTTGATAGCTGCACTTTAAAATGTCATGGTGTATATTATAAGGATGGAAAAAATATATATATATATATATATCGCAAGATTTGTATTTTGTAACATCTCAGTATTTTGGTAAATCTATACAGCTGCTGTCAATACATAGCTGATTATACAAATGCATCAACCAATGTTAAGATATTAATTTATATGAGGACTGGACAGAAGTATGGCTATTCGTATGTGAACAGCTATGTGAAATAGTAAGAAGCATTAGATTTCCTAGTATTTAATATTTCATTGTTTAATTACACCATGTGCAAACGCATGTAACTGCTTGTTTATTATGTCATCAATCATTGGTAAATGTTAATTATGGCTTAAAGGAGTATACTTCAATGTTCTGACACAATTAAGTGACATGCACTTAGATTTGGAAAACTATTAACTAAGTTATGTTTTTAGCAGCTTGTTACTTATAATAAAATACAGAAACAAACCCACACATCTTCATCCTCCATACCCAATAAACTCTTTGTGTCTATTCTTTTTTCTCCTATTCACTTAAAGCGCTCCCTCCCACTCTTTCTCCCTGTCAGATCTTTTTTGCTCTAATCTGTTGCTTTACCCTAGCTTGATGTAGCTAATTGGTCATGTCTGTACTGTGACACGGGGACCTGGCATAATTAGCAGACAAACAATGAACCATTTAGCATGAGGCCTGTCTGGGCACAGTTCTGCAAAGACATCCTTTGACTGAAAACACTTATTAAAGCTCCAGCTTTGAATCTAGCTAATTGACAATGACTACTATCAAGTTTGTGTTTTTGCGTTTGTTTGTGTGTGTGTGTGTGTGTGTGTGTGCGCCCAAGGAGGGGATTAAACTATGGAATCTCATTGACCATCATCAGAAACCACAGCCAAGACATTACAAAACTAATCCTGTAAGGATACTATAATACTGTTTTAATTTTCTGTCAAAATTTTCTGTTTCAAATGATACAAACTGAAAGCCGAATAAAATAATTACAATTAACATCTTTTTTTTTAATGGGTTGATCAAGGTTAAGTTTTAAAAAAGGATTTGTTTTATCTTGTATCCCTTTTATTGCAACTTCTTTTTAAAGGAAATTGAATACAGGTGACAATGAACTGTGTGATCTTTATCAGAACCCCTTTCAACCATTGTAAAACTCTTTTTTATGGCCACTACATTCTTTGTTGGTAATTTGTATGACTTGACTTCACATCAAAGGTAAGTGCAAAGAACAAGAAACAATGGCAGACATGGATGGACGGAATATCCGGAACCGCTATCGGGTTATTTAACTGAAGTCTGTGGGAATATCTTTTAAAAAGTGTGATTTACTTCTTTCAATTTGAATTCAGGACTCGCTAAGGTTTTTATTTATTTATTTATCGATTTATTCTTAGCTAAAATTCAGCTCATGAAATGTTTTTATTGGGTGTTTTGGTGCAGCTGCAGAACAATGCATGCCGCACGTGGCTTTATATGCCACAGAGGGCGTCTAGAGAGAATCCCTTACAGAGCCCATAGGCGACGAGTAAAACCGCTGGAAAAAAAACAAAAATAATTCAGAAGGAAAGAAATGGGCTGAAATGTGGCAAATTAGCAAAATGTAAAGGTCCCCACGTTAACAACGAAAAGAAAAAGCGGGATTTTTTTAAGGCGGGTACAGAGCTGAAACGTGCAGAGAAAAACATTTACATGTTGTAGTAAACAGAGGAAATAGGTGGGCATGTAAAACATTTCAAATTCACATTAGGAAGTATTTCTTTTCCCGGAGAGTAATAACTTGTGAAATTATTTGCCATCATTTATTGTGGAAGCTTAATCCTTGAGTTCAATCATGTTTCTTGTGTTCTTATGGAGCCTGACAATTTCTCAAAGATGGCGTTTATATCAGAAAATAAATTATGAAAAGTTGCTGACGATTGATGGGGAGAAAAGTTAACTTGACATATCGTTAGCTGGATGCTGACTACTAATAAGTCAGGGTAGCAACGTTAACCAGTTATTATTTTCTGGTTAAGAAAACAATCGCTGTGTTCTACCTTCTGTCCTTGAGTAAGCCAAATAAATTACACTGTTTGGCAAATGATCATAAAATCTTTGAATCTTCTTTCTGACCTAATACACAACAAAGCCAGTTTCTTTTTTTTGTTTTTTGTTTTTTAACTCCTTTCTCTTTGAACATAAGTAACACATCAGTATGTTTTACTTCAGCTCCTTGGTTAACACCAATTCATAATTCACAAAGACAAGGGCCTTACCACTGAGCGGCCTCGAGTCAGACTCGATTAAATCCATTACGCCCTTTCTAACCAAATTCTCAATCTATCATTATTTCTGAGACTTTTACGCCTGATACTCAATATTTAAACCTCCTTCCATCCTCTGGTCCATCCTCTGCATAAAAATTAAACAGCATTTAGGTCCTGTTCTCCTGTCTCGTAATTCAGTACTCCCGCTGGTACTGAATTTTTACATAGAGAAATCAGTTGACCACCAAAAGACAGGCACCTCACAAAACAGTGTCGGACAGTAGTGGGGAACCCAGGAGCTGTACAAAACAACCGTCGTTATGCAAACCACACGCCGAAAAATGTCTCCGTTGTTCTCCCTTCCCTTTGTCCCTGTAGTAGAACTTCACCACTTTAACGAAACGTTAAAAACAACGGTGTGTGTCTGCGTGTGTGTGAGATGCATGGAATATATGACAGAACAGTGTGTATGTCATGTTTATTCCAAGAGTTCTGTTTGCATTGTGAATGTTTACAAAGAGCATTTTGTAGAGTCTATCAACCGCAACCGACTTTTAAAAAAGTAGTTATAGTCTCATCCCCCCTTTTTAGTAGTGGGCAGATATTCAAAAACCATCAATGAATTAGTTTAAAGTACCAGCAACTGTGAATGATTTATATTTATATTTCTATGATATATTCAGATTTTTGTGCAAACTAATTAAAAGCAGACTTCAGAGAGAAAAAACAAAAAAAAAACATTACAGTAACAGTCACTGGGAAAACTAGGAGCATTCTGGGAAATGTAGTGTATGTGTCACATCTCTAGGGGATAGGGCAAGGTGATTGAGAATTGTAAACAACAGCAAAATACTTCAGGCCTGTTAGAATGTAATTTCAGTAATTGGGTTCCGTTGGTGTGTATTCATGACCTGTGAAGTACATTTTTCAAACGAACCATTGTGTAGAGTCAAGTGAGTGCACACTGGCTTTATTTGTCCCGTAGCAATCATTCACTGATTGTGACAGAGAGAGCAAAAGGGGTGCACAATTGGTGTCCCCTGGGCTAGAGCAGGTTGGAACTGGAAGAGGTCTCGCCCATCGCCAACCAGCAACTGCTGTGGGCTTTGTGGACACTGCAGGCTTACAGCACTGTCAGAAGGGCCAATGCATCATCTTCAGTCGGTTCTGAATGTCTTTTGCAGGCTCTGTTACCTGCCATTTGTGTACAGTCACACCCATACAAGATACAGTGCCCTGCATATTTCCACAATTTATCAATAAAAAATATGCTGTACCTTCAAATTGTTGGGAATTTTGTGTAAAACAAATGGTAAAATCCTAATTGAATTCTATTTAATTCCAAGTTGTAACACTACAAAATGTGGGAACTCATTTTTGCAAAGCGCTCTCATTAAGATGCTGTGAGAAACAGGTGCAATCTGACCACAAATATGCAACCAATCCAGTCCAGCAACCAGTTTTGCTCTTTCGCATTACTGTACTTGGGAAACATCGCCTAGCTTAAAAATGCATAACCTTTTCCAAGCAATAGGTCAATATCTAATGCAGAATACTATTGAAGAAATTGCCCATCATTATATGATTTGAGGTTCCCCTAATAAGCAAACTCAGAGTACAATTAATAAAGCTTTACTCTTCAGTTTTCAATATTTACAATAAAAAAATGACCAATCTGCTGAGAGGCAAACGTCTGTTTGCGGTCTTTGGAGGACCGGGTGATTGAAGATGATGAATGAAGATGACTGGATGTTTGAAATGTAAAATTAGACATCACTCCAACTCTGCTTGTGTTCCTGCCTATTTCCTTTCTCTTCAGGACAGGTGGCCGAAACTCTTTACACAGCTGGATTTATAGCTGGCTGGGAGGGGAGTCATGTGCATCTCTGAAGGAGGTTTCCTCATTAACATCTAAAAAATTACTCATTCGATAGCACAGGAGAGGTAAACCAACATGGAACCGTGCTCTTTCTCTGCTTCTGGTCCTCTGAGACAATCAGCTTCATTGACTTGATAATGTCAATCATTCACAATGAAACATTGTTCTTCTTAATAAACAATGCATACATCCAAATATATTTAGTATATATATATATATATATAATCCATGTATGAATGTTTGGGCAGTTAAAGAAATCAAGAGGTCTGGGGTTGGTCAATCAAAGGGAGTTCACTCATGCCACCCCCCTCCTCATCAAACTCCACTGGCTCCCTGTTGCTGCTCGATCCACCACAATATCCTTACCCTCACTCACCAAGCTACCACCGCTTCTGCTCCTGGCTACCTCCGCACGCTAATCTCGGCGTACATCCACACTAGATCCTTGCGATCCTCAACTGCCAGGTGCCTAGTGATCCCTCCCTTACGGATGCGAACATTGTCCTTCTCTGTACTTGCACCAACATGGTGGAAGTCAGAGGAAATCAGACGATGTGAGGTCTACACCATCTTCAAGAGGAAACTGAAAAACGTGCCTCTTCCACCAATACCTCACGCTTCAGTCCTGAACCCACCCCCCCCCAGGAACTGTTTGGATGTTCATGTTGTATTATTGATGCTTAGAACACTTTTGTTGTTTACTTATTTTGATGTTTATGCATAGATTATGATGGGTAGATTTTGTGTTAGGTAAGCATGTTTATTGATATATTGTTATCTCTTTACAGCATTAGTCCTACACCTGCTCTCAGTCATTGACAACACCGCACGATAGCTCAGTTTTGCATTGTACTTGAACCTTAAAACTACAACACGTTCTGGAATTAGCGTCTGCTAAATGCCAAAAATGTTAAAATATGTAAAAAAATTAAGGTGTAATGCTGTACTGGAATTCTTTTGTTAACGTGTTGCTATTGTAGCATGCAGGATACGTTGTCCCTTTGGGGCTCGAAGTGACCCATTGGCCAACACTGCCCGTCTCTGCTGACCCCTTGCCTTTTCCTAGAAACCCAGAAACTCACTTCATCATTTACCTTGTGAAGACACATAATGAGGTTTCCCTTGCGAGGAGGCTGTTGGAATTGGAATGATTTTATAGTCAGTACTGGCAGAGATTATATTAATGCCTCTTTATGCTATCGAAATTGGTCTGTTTAAAAGGCCGGCTAATTTTCAAACCTCTCCGCTTTTCCCCTCCTTTGATCCCTCACTCCAATTACCTTTTGATCCACTTTGACATCTACTTTGGCTGAAAGGTCAGGGATGTGTCATATTTTCTGAAAATGTTTTCATTTAAGTAAATCTCTGATGCATGAGTGGAGGGAATCCCTTAATGTTTCTTTTCTCTTTACTGCGTGCCTTGGTTTTATCCTCCAATCTTCATGATTCCCGCGGGTAACTGAATGAATTAAGAATGTTCCTAAACTGCATTTGTAGATTAAAAGAAAATGATTTTATATTTTAAAAAAAAA